>JAOWAW010186061.1:0-31566 GCA_028565695.1 Nicola tetela
CAAACTCAGATTTGGCCTTCCGAACAAGAGTGGTGACTTTGTTGCGCTGGTGTTTGAAGCCTTCCCACGTGAGTTGGAGGGAGTTTTCTTGTACAGGCGGAAAAGGGGGTGCTTTTCTTTGACTGCCATCTTCAAAGCGTCATTTATCCACGGACGAGGGCGAGGTGAATCGCTGTGCATACGCCGTTTGGGGATGTGCTGAGCGGCGATATTCAACAAACGGCTTTTCCATGTCGATCAAGCAGTGTGAACATCACTTGAAAGTAAAATATCTGACCAGTCCGATGAGGTGACGGCGTCTCTAAGCTGCGTACAGTCGAGCCTAGACCAGCACCACATCTCGTAACGGTCAGGGCGCTGGGTACGGAGGCAACGAAAGGAGGCAAGCAGAGTCACGTGGTCGGAGTTTCCGAGCGGCGCAAGACTGCGAGGTACAATGTCTTGGACGTCTGTTGCGATGATGTCAAGGCACGATTTCAACGCCCCACCGTATATATTGGTAGGGAAAGAGACCATCTGAAAGAGGCTGTGAGGGGAGAAAAGTTGATGAAGTGCCTCGCCGGCCTCGTCAGTATTGTCACCATGATACCAGGACTGATACCGAGCATTCAGGTCTCCAGCAATGATGATGTTGGGCTTGCACAACTTAGCACTAGTCAACGACTGTTTGAAATTCAACATAAACGGCCCCAACTCACTGTTTGGGGGCCGATAAACAGAGCAAAGAAGAAAGCGTTCAGAGCGCTCCTTCAAGGTAACTGATAGCCAGATAGCTTCGATGTCTTGGGACTCCAGGTCAGATTTCCGCTCAATAGATGTGATGGCAGATGTACGGACGTAGATTGCGACTCCGCCGCCTGCGATGTTGGGTCGATAGCGACGGAAGAGAATGTAGCCTGGGAGGCTGCAGACGCTTTGCGGGTCTCCAGAACAGCACCAGGTTTCTTGGATGAAGATGAATAAAGGGTGATGGTGTGTTGTGAGAGTTTGGAGGTCTTCGATTTTGTTGAATAAACTGCGAACGTTAAAGGAGAGGAAATTATAAGTTTGAGATGGATCAGTAGATGCACTAGTACTTGAGTTCTACACAGACTTCACAGAAATTGAGTTCGGTTGGGTGACGGACATCATTATGAATTGCAGGTAGACCGTCAACGGGTAGCAGCTTGAGCAGCCACTACAGGTTCTTCAATCGGTGCTGGTGCAGAAGTCAGTGGAGGTTGCTGTATCCGGTCGAAGTTCCACTTCCTTGCATACACGGGTGAAGGCCAGAACGAGCAAGTTGCGTCCAAACCGTCGTAAATAAGTATGCATCCCGCTTGAAATTACAGTAAACACGGTGGGCATACGTACAGAGAATAATTGGTACGAAATTATTCGTATGAATATTTAGAGCAAGGCTTGACGCGCGATGCGATCGACGAGGGTAATCGGACAGCCAGCGCTGCGCGTGCAGCCGGTGCAGCTGAGCACGTGCACGTGTGCTTATTGGTCTCTAGTATGTCGTCACAGTCCAGTGGCTGCCCAATCTTCTCTTGCCCGGGCACGGGTTACACAAAGAAACTCGCCTAAGTGGCCTTGTTTCGCTCAAAGAAAAGCATTTTCCGGGCTGTATGACTCTGTCCGGGCATGGGCAGCTCCACAAAAATTCGCCTATCCTTGTTTCAAGTCTATGCAGCAGTACTAGAGCCGGTGTTGATGCAGTCAGACCCATTGCATGCCAGACAAAGTTCATGACTCGGTTGATGAATTCGAATTCTCACCTTTCACATGTTGCAGCTTAGCTGAGCTAAGCTAGTCAGTCCGCTGTGGTACAGTGAGATCAGTATCTAGTTCATTTGTGCTAAAAGTAGGGCTTTGCATAGTTTGATAGAATATTATAGATCCAGTGCTCTCTGGCAGTCAAACAGGGCGGACATGCTTCGAATACTGAGCAACCATGCACGGAATCCCTTTCTGGGGGGCCATTTGTCGATATCACGAGCTTATTCGCCAGTGCTGACCATGGACTCCATGAACAGCACGCTGAAAGAGATGAAATACGCTATTAGGGGCGAAGTCCCACAAAGAGCCCTACTCATCAAGGATCGCTTGGCAAAGGTCAGTGTTTATAATCCATAAGAAATTGGCCTAAGCATTGGCTGATCGTTACAAGTCTAGTGTTGGTGCATCGATGAGTCTGGTAATCGTTGAAGTATGCTGGCGCATAACAGATTCTTCCACTACGAAATTTTCTCTCAATCTGGAGATGATTTCCTTCCTCCTGTACTGATCCAGGACTATCAGTATTAGATTCTAGTACATGTAGTCTGTCTGCAACCTGTTCATTACTAACAGTCTAAGGCGATGTTGAACATGAGACATGAAAGTACGGCTCACGTCCAGAAGCGAATTTCTCCCTTGGTTCCACTAGTAGATGTTGCCTGTTTCGCTGAATATTAAATAAGCCCATTTTAATACCCTTGGCAGCACACACAAAAAATCCTTTCGTCAGGATTAGACTTCGCTTGATTCTCATTGTGAAAATGTCCCACACTTAGGAAGTCGTCGGCCTGGCCGCAGCGTTCTAGTCGGTACAGACTCCTCCAGACAGTTAATTAGTACGATACCGCGACTTTGGCATACGTTTCGTCAGCCGGAGTTCACGATGGCCGAGTGCAATGCGCCAACAGAGCGGCGGTCTGACGAGTCGTCGAACCCGGATGGTCGATTTCGTTTCGTTTCGTGTTTGAGGCGTGAGGCTAATCATGCGAATGGTCTCTGATGATTCCCGATTGCGATTCAACTTAGTATGACCTCGAGGCACGTGCGCTTGGCCCCTAACTTATCCTTCACCCTCCCAGTGAGATCGATGGATTGGCTGCACTTGACTAGGTCAACGATGAAGCCCAGACAGGTCACCCACAGAGCATGGGCACGTGAGGCATATACAGCTGCAGCCTTCTGTCTATCCTGCTTAATGGATAAATGCTCCTTCCGACTGACTTTGCAGCACCATATCCACGCTCGGGAGTTAAGTAACGCAATTTTTGTCGGTAAAGTAGCCCTTGTGCGTCGAAAGAGGTATCGATCTTTGCTCTGGGCTGGTGTATGACTTGAGGCGGTGTTTTCCGAGGAGTCTACTCAGGCGAGAAGTGCCTTCCGTATGATAGGTACCCTTGACAGCATTACTCTGCAGCTATCTTTGGCTTGCATGAGGTTACTTGTCTTTCGACTCCGTGTGACGTGTTCATGAGTACGGTTGAATGCGACGCTTCGCAATTTTGCAATGAGGCTTGAAGAGGCACTTTGCCCGGTATAGTAATGGACGACCTACTAGTAAATACTCCATAGCCCTCAAAGTGCCTATGGCCTATAGCAAGCACATGATAACTGATGTAGTGACCACCGTTTCTTCTAGCGAACATTCGAATTCTTTGCTATGCGTGCATGGCACGCACCGGTGCAAGTTGGCGAACTTGTACTCAATTGAGAGCGCCTTGTACGCGAGAAAATTCGAGACTTTATTCACGTTCAGCACCGCTCTTGAGATTTTTTTCTCTTTCAATTTTTGCATTAGTATCAAAAACCGCTATACAGGTAGCAAAGAAAAACAGAAATATGTTTTCAAGATAAGCGCGTAGCTCAGGCAGTCGAGATAGACGGCCCCCAGAACGGCATCAGTTCAACTAGCGTTGTGCGCCGCGCCGCAGCCACCGTTGGCCTCACACACCCAAGATCGATAGATATGGGGTGTGTGTATGATTTTCCACTTTCAGGCGTAAAGTTACAGCATGAACTGTACTTTCGACCACTTTCCATAGCCACATTATTGCCTGCAGGGGGTTAATTCACGGGTTTCATGGAAGGTAGTGCTCAAACGTGGTATTATCTTCCCAAAATGACTACCTCACCTAGTCAAAGCAGCTGTCCGTTAGCATGCTATCGGATACGAAGCAAACGCTTCATTTAAAACGCTTGGTCCTTAATATAGCTAAAAGAGTTAAACTGGAACAACCATGAGGTTACGACATTGTCCACTAAAGAAGAACTTTTAAAGGGACACAGTACAAGTCACGCGGGAGCCGGGTCTGAGGTTAGAGAAGAAGATGTCACTTACTTTCTCGCAAAGATAGACCAACAAACTCTTCGTCCGTAAAAATAAGTACCATCGTAAACCATCTGTTTTTATGGACGCAAAACAAAACAATGTCGACGTTTCGAACCATCTGTATGGTCCTTCATCGGGAAAGAAACAACAACAGACAATCAGAACGAGATAGAGAAGAAAATTCTTTAAAAAAGCCTCTCGCCGTCTGAGGAGGACTCGAACCCACGACACCGATTCGCCTAGCAGATCAGGAGGCACCTTCACTATCTGCTACGCCATCACCGCATCCTCGAAAAGGATGGACTCCAGCGCAGCTTCAAGCTCAGGCTATGCCGTCCACACGGAAGTCCGTTGAAGATGGTAGCGTGAGGAATCCGAAATGTAAGCACGTCTACGTGATTCGTACACAACGGCCTCAATAACAGAGATAGTTAATTAAATGTAGACATCTAAATCAAGAACACTGACACATAACCAGGTGTAAACTCAAAACTCGCGCTAACGTTGATCATATCACTACGGTGCAAATCGTTAGCGCGAGTTTTTAGTTTACACCTGGTTATGTGTCAGTGTTTTCGATTTAGATGTCTACATTAATTTTAATTAACTAAATGTTCTGATTGTATGTTGCTGTTTCTTTCCTGACGAAGGACCACACGGATGGTCCGAAACGTCGACCTTGTTTTGTTTTGCGTCCATAAAAAAATATGGTTTGCGATGGTATATGTCACTAACTTTTCCGGACTGAATCCATTCGTATCTCTGCAATCCTTGCTTTCTCTAGGCTCAAACATGTACAGCGTCAAATACCTTCAGTTGGACATGGGATTTCTTTTTTATAGCTACCGGCGTCGTCCAGCTGTCGTCGGAAATTCTCATTCGCTTCCCGCTAGTCAGGCAGCAATTGGCGATCGATAGTTGTCCGCCGCTTTTACATTTGTTGTAGGTTCCTCTTTTCTTGTCACTGGAAGCTTGTTGCAACCCTCCGCTACAACTAAGAAAGCTCACAAACGACAGATCTTGGATTTCATGACTGCCTAGCAGCTTATTTGCAGGCTGACGAAGGCAGTTTCGACAAGGCGGTGAGTCCGATTCCATCTACTGGCTCCCGCGATCGCACGCCAAGTTCAGTTGAGCAGTCGACGATTTTTCAACAAGTTCCCTCTGTCATGAGCAGGTTTCTGCTGACGAACTAGTAAGGAGTAGCTTACTGCGGGATTCACGTTTGTGTGTTATACATGAAAAGTGCTCTTCGCTGTGGAAGGTTGTCGATGCAGACTGCCTTTTAGCTGGTCGATTCTGACGCAGAGCCATACCCCCGTCGATCCGAATGCAAACGATATTCCGATGCAGACGAGTTTCGCGCCACCACTACAGCCTAGCAGCAAAATCGTTGTGTTTATGCCGGCGAAAAATGCTGACTACGAAGCGCCTGGAGAAGATAAAACGCTAAACTGTCGAGTAAACCGTTTGTCGTTGTATTTTTCCACGGTGGATGCAACGACTTTATCAGCCTCTGACTCCCTCGATGTCTCCTCCTCTTTTCCACCCTCTCTCTTTCCCTCAATCTCTCCTTCCTCTAAAAGAATGCTGCCGATGTAATAAAACGCCTGAAGTTCGTTTCGTATTCAGTTCCTTTTGCGCAAACCAGCTGTGATGTGTGGTAAGTCTTAGTTGTCATGGGCGTGCATCCAATGCTGCCAGGTCCCGATCCTTTCCCGACAGTGTTCAGCAGCACAACACTACCTTAGTACCATAGTGCAGTTACAGAGCAGTTTGCTACCATGGAGCCGCATGCCCTCCGCTTCCTCTGCTAGAGTTGACTTTTAACTTGAATCTTTTCTGTTCTGCGGCATTTTCTAAATAGAAGCTAGACTTCCGCATGTTCCTTGTCACAGTTTTCCCGCTACAGCCAGATGACGGAAAAGCCGGTTACGGAGCTCGACCGCTGGTGCGTTCCGCCTGCTGTACCATGCTAGCTGCGTTAGTGTCTTATACTAGTGTCTTGCACATGTGGTGTATGCTCTTCAAAGGGCGAGCATGAATTTTAAAATACATTGACGTGCATATAATTAGCGAATGGTCCTGTGAGCGTGACAGTGTCCCTTGCATATTTCACCAATTGCATTAGTATTAACAAAATCGTGCTGCTGAGTAAAGGGGACAATTGCGTAAGAGTGAAGATGTCAAAATAACAGAAGAGAACATAGGACTGGAACTGAGTGACAATTGGAAGAGTCTCGTTCTTAGTAATAAGTGATGATAGTAAATGATAAACCACCATACTAAGCTTAAAGGGTACATTCTCCATCCACGAACCTCTTAGCAACATTCGTTGACGTAGGCTTAGCACTTGATACCAAGGTTCTTGACACCTAGGTGTAGCGATTTCTAGCAGCTTCTTCCTGTCCGGTCACTAGTGTACGTAAGGACTCGACACGGTACATCTCTTTGCCATTTTAAACCTGACGAAGCCCTGAGTTTCCGAGGGCGAAACGTCGTTTGGAATTCTAATCTTCTAGCTGGAGTGCGAGAATCTTGTTCCGTAACAAGAGAACATAACCATTTTCTCACTTTTCATTGGCTGGAGCGCACAGCGGACTTGAACGTGTGGCGACCATGCCAAGCGCACTTTGTAGCATAGCGTCTCGAGCGGTGGATATAGCACCATGTCGAGCGGAAGTCACAAAGCCCGCCATGAAGCCAGTTCGTTTGAACTGGTGGATTGGTCAAGCGGTTAACATCGTGATTTTCGTTCGGCGAAGCGCTTTGTGGCCGCCGGTTGGAGTCTGCTATCGTGATTTTCTTTCGGCTAGGCTCTTGCTCGCCGCACGTTCGAGCCGCTGTGCTCTTCAGCTGGTGAAAAGTGGGAAAATGACTGGTCATGATTCTCCCGGCATGAGTGGTCTTCACAAGAGAGCATGTTAAATAAGCGTAAACTATAGGCGTAAACTAAATATATACTTTTTAACTTTCTAGTTTCTCTCATATGGTTTGTGAGCGTTTTGTTTTCACAGTTACCAAATTGTGTCTCACTTCGCTGCCAGTAGTAGTAGTCTGTCGGCATTGCCAAGCAAAATAAACTCACTATGATACGGTAGAACTGGGCAGAGGATGCACCCAGTTCAGCGCGGCTCTGCAGTCGGACAGCACACCGCTGCATGACCTGGCCATGGTGTACGTGTTGGGCTGGAAGGCACGATTGGCAACCGCGGTTTTGGTTCTGTCTGTATTATGACTCATATTCGTTTGTTGGGAACGACCCAAAATGTTTGTTTCATTGCGTGCTCTGGTGCGTATAGTAGGTGTATAGTAGGTATATAGTAGGTGTATAGTAGGTGTATAGTAGGTATATAGTAGGTGTATAGTTGGTGTATAGTAGGTATGTAGTAGGTGTATAGTAGGTGTATAGTAGGTATATAGTAGGTGTATAGTAGGTATATAGTAGGTGTATAGTAGGTATATAGTAGGCGTATAGTAGGTATATAGTAGGTGTATAGTAGGTGCTGGCTCAGGTCGCGCGTAACTGGACCTGAGCTGCTCTAAATAGGGGGCATCCCGTCGTTAAGTTGGGGGAATTCCTTAAGCTCATCGCGAGCAAAAAGACGCGAACAAATCGGGTTGTATTATCGACTAGCACAGCCACGTGCACTGAGGGGCGGATGATGTGGACCACCTGGCTGACCCCCATGTCGGTTCCTTCGAAAGAACAGTCAGATACTATGTACGTTAACATGTCAAGCAGCTGGGAGTTTTCGGTGGGCGAGACCGGGAACGATATACACGTAGTCATTCAGCGTTGGCGCCAGAGGATCGAGAACCAGCAACGAACGCAAGAAAACATACAGACTCACACAGTCGATGTCGGCTCTTATAGGCCTGATGAGCTCTGGATGCTGATCATCACGCATGGGGCCCGGGGAAGCCATTGCGTCAATCGATTCAGGTTTCGAGGCAGCAAATTTGGAACCTGCTGTTAACCAAGTCGCGTTCTCACGAGCGGAGGGCAATGGAGGTCAGTGATAACTTGACGTTAGGCGTCTCGGAGCCTCTCGAGCAAGGAGAGAGCCAGCGGTAGACATGGTGAAAAATGGCGTCCGTAATGATGATGCAAAATGTGGACAAGTATACGAGGTACTGGTAGACCGAGAGAGAAGAACGCGTTCTCCGTAAACGAAGGGTTTCTCTTCCCTGACGTTAAATGCTGGCACTATTCCTTGGAGTAGGTTCTCATTCGAAGGTTAGTTTTGAGCTACGCGGAAGTATAGGTATGGCTATTGTTTTATCTTGATGACCCGCTAAGGTCCTTGAATTTAAAGGTGGCTATCAAACTTCCCGGGGTGTTGGACACTACATCACGGGCAGCTTTAGCCGTATTACCACTGGCATACAATGTCATGTCATCAGTTTAAAAGACCGTACCAGCGCTTTCTCTGATCCCTTTTGCTATGGCAGGAGAGTCTGCAACATTAGATCTTAAAGGGAACTGTTCTCAAGACGCTACCTGTGGGCAGTCCCTTTGGGCAGATGATTGGATCAAACAGCGCCTCATGCGGTGTAATGCGTGGTTCACGACCTGACAGGTAGTCTAATCCACGCAAGGACTTTTTCCCCGAGACCTAGCTGTTGCAATATTTTAATGCCAACAGAAGAAGTTCGTGGTTCATGATCACATAATTTAATTAATGCCTTGGACAAGGCAATGGATGCGACTGCAGTTGTCTTGTTAGCATCCATTGCTAGAAGCCAATCATCAGAGCAAGTTACCAGTAAATCAGCACACAATCTCCCTTTTCGAAATCCATAGTGAAAATTAATTAATAAACACTGCGATTTTTTTCCTTTTTCCTTTTAGAAGGACCGATAGGAGTGATATCCCACGATATGTGGTATGGCTCCCAGGAAGACTTCTAGTTGACTTTCCGCACTGGCTTGAAAAGCGGTCTTAAATGTCCAGTTTTGAACTCTGCCGGTAGTTGTCCAGAAGTGAAGGAGTTCGGTGTGTACTAATGCTTTGACTGATGAAGATATCGTATCCGCAGCAATTTTTAACTCGATCGCAGGGATGTACATCATCAGGACCTCAGGCTTTGCCTCTACCCAGTTGCGACAATAGTTTGGTTTTAATACATTAAATTTTGATAGTGATGCGAGATGAAAACCGTTCAATGCAATCTCTGGCACCGGACCGTAAGGAATGTGATAAGGATCAGTTGAACGATGTTCGAATAAATGATTTAAAATGACTCGTAAATTCCGGTGGTGACACAGATGGGGGCAGCGGTTTTCTTTGACGACCTGTGATGTCATCTGTGGTGGCCTAGACTTTTCGAGGAGATTCTAGATACTTGGTACAGCACGATTGAGCATGCATATTCTTTAGCTGTCGGTAAAAGTTCAATGCTTGGCCACTCACGGCCTTGCGCTTTTGAACAGTATGGGGATCCAGTCTATTGGACCGGAGCGGAGCACGTATTACCCTTCGATCTGTACACGCTCTTCTGGCGATGAATTAAGTTCAGTATCCAAGGGCAGCGCTTATGCCCGGACTGTCAATAAACAGAAGTACCACTCTTGTCTGAGGAGCCTTCAGAGCTGAATGCAGTCAGAATCTCTGTCCACACATAGAATTTACATTGGGGGAGATAATACGCTCTGTTCACATATAGAATTTACATTGGGGGAGATAATACTCTCTGTCCACACATAGAATTTACTTTGGGGGAGATAATACTGTTAATTATCTTGCCCTGCCAGGACTCTCTTATAGGAGGTGAGAATCGTTGCTGAACTGACCTCTTTATTAGTGACTGACGCTGGTATGACTTTGGCTTGAGAAACTATCGCCTGGACAAAGACACTCAGCGCGGCCATTAGAGCATCAACGACTGTAAATTTTGGCCTTAAACTTGAACGAGGTTAGAGGCGACATTTTAAAAATCTATGTGAAGTCCTGTGGTTTCCAGTGTCGGGGTGGAGCGCTAAAAATGCGGAGAACACTGCCCAGCATAAAATAAAGAGACAGCACACAGGTATAACTGATGCTTCAAAAGCGTTCACCGCATGGCAGCAACCGTCTACTTCGACGAGCCGTGCTTAGTGGCAATTACGAGGCTGAAACCATTGTTCCCCAGAGCCTGATCACTAGTAACGTCATACTGAAACATTCTCCCCAGTGCGACCTCCCTTTAACCCCTCAATTCAACACACAGTACTGCGGTGTGTGAGGGCTACCGCCAAGAACAAACAAATCTTCCCCGAAATCCCCAGACCACCCCCGCTGGTCTTAAGAAGAGTAGAAGGGGGATTTTCTTTCATGCAACTTTACTAGTACACAATTTCATTGAACAGGTAGTATTTCCCACAAAACTGTCAAGCGGTAGTGAAGTATTATTTGCCGTGATTACTGCTTATTAACTTGTACAATAGTTGGAGTGGAAGTTGGGGAGTTTGCTGTTATGGATTTTGGAATGATACTGGTTTTACCTGTTACAGTCCTTCACTTGAAGAGACAGTTGGGTTTTTTAGATGGCTGTTATGCCCTTCTTCCTTTGCGTTTGTCCAGGGTGATAAAACCTATCCCTTCTCCGAGGTGATCGAGGCCAATATTGGGGATCCACAGGCCATGGGACAAAAACCAATATCTTTTGCGCGACAGGTGAGTGGCTTTGATCATTCCGTTGCATCAGTGCACTGTCCGCTATTTGTCTGCCATCTCCCCCTTTTTTTCTAATCCTTTTTTGATGCATGGACAGTCTGTGTGATGATAAATAAATTCTGCTGGTGTATCGCACATTCTCAGCTCTACTCTCTTCTGCAAATGATAATCAACTGCAGGTTATGGCTGTGTGCATGTGCCCTGACATTCCCCATGGTACATTTCCCGCGGATGTTTTCGAGCGTGCCAAGCGAGTTCTCGCTAACTGTAGTGGAAACAGCATTGGTAAGTCCTACATAAGTAACCAATCCTTTTCACATTTTTTTGCACCAGCTTAGAATGCACAACGCACTCAAAGCTCAGTGTGTTGGTCAAGTATCTAATCTAACAAAACCCACAATCCAACTATTTTCTTCTGCGCGTAGAAAGGAGAAAATCATTGTGGGCTATGATTCTCCGAGCGTGAATGCTCATTCTCAAGTATATTATGTGATTAATTCCAGGGCATAGCTCATGTTGTTGCGAACATAGGCTGCAGTATTGTAGTCGCCTCGTAACGTCTTGCACAGTGCATGGATGTCGGATCATGTCAAGCGAAAGTCCCAAAGTGCGCCACAAAGCCAGTTTTTTTTTTCTTTTGAACTGGAGTATTGGTCGAGTGGTTAAGAGCTTGATTTTCGTTTGGCCAGGTGCTTGGTCAACACAGGTTCTAGTCTGTGCACTCCCAGATGGAGGAAAAAGGAGAAACTGATTGGCTATGATTCTCCCAGCGTAATCAGTCATTCTCATAAACCACAAGTTAACCGTTCAACCAATTCATCAGGGCTGCCTATTAGCAGCAATTGCATGCAAGTGCACTAGAATCATGTGTTTCTGCACCAAAGAACACACACACTGTATGTCTAAATTTGTAAGAGTGGGCAAGCTCGAACTGACATAGCAATGTACTGGTGAATTGCAATAGAGTGTGGCTGCTAGCAACTAAGACTCTACCTGCAGCCGGTGGGTGTGTTATGCTGGCTTGGAACGATTTGGTCTATTGAGCTTCAGCTTCAAATGTTCTTTGTTGTAGAGGCTCCCAGCATGTGTGGTGACTGTAAGTCTAGAAAATTTAACTACTATTTTAATTTAACGAATTTAACAATCTGATCCTAATAGTTGAATTAAATCCCAATAAATGCAGAGTTGCACACAGATTAACAAATACAGTACAACAAAGAGTTGAACAGGCATCAGAAATTGTCAGATATAAACGTTCAGTTGGCCTTGCTGTGCAATCATTAAGCATTTTGGTCGTTAAATTTGCAAGGTTGAAAGTATTCCTGTAACGGTGTGTTTGCCATGTGATTGATTGGCTGCCAAATTTAATCAGATTGCTAAGCGAGTGCAATTTGTATCAGTTTGACAGCTTTAGTTTATCTGTTTTCAACTGCGTTCTTCTCATATTTCCTAATGTTGAGCGTTAATAGGTGGGATTGCTCAAACTGTTTTAGGAGCATATTCTGACTCCGCTGGTGTTGACATAATTCGACAAGATGTGTGTGATTATTTGAAAGAACGAGATGGAGTTGAGGTCGACCGGGAGAATCTGTTCCTCTGTGCAGGGGCTGGTGCTGGAATTGGGGTAAGCGTAACTTATGTGGATCAGCGGGATAATGTCATGAGTGGGATATGGGGGATAGCGCAGTTATATGTGGCCATTGGATTGTGCCATCAATACAACCTATGGAATAGCAGTACTCTGCAGCTGTCCTGCGATGGAGAAATTCTAAGTGGTCAGCTTCCCTCCGTTTCAAGTGGCACACTGGAAATGTGATGTAGGTGGTTGACGTGTGTTTGGAAGGTTTGAGTATTGTAATGTTCAATACTAGTAACATGAAGAAAGAAAACACTACACGTCACACACTTGAAAACAGGAAGGGATGAAGTGGAAGTTGGTGCACGTTCATATACTAGTACTGATAACCTAATTTTGGTAACCTAACACTGTTGACGGGTGACATTGTTTGGTTCTTATAATCTTCAATTAGAATTTATAAATGGTAAGGAGGCAAACTGATGTTTGTATATATGAGGTCCACACATATTAGGTCACAAAAGAGGTGCAAGGGCTTAGAGTTATGTTGTAAAATTACATAAAATCATCTTGTCATTTATAGTATAGGACTTTCCTCAAGAGTTCTCTCCTGTGCTATGTACAAGAATGATAGTGACTGACTGCTGGTTGGGCCTTCACTTTGATTCATTTATGTTTCCTTTCTTTATTGGAAATGTCTTCTTTTCCTCTGGCATGTCTTCACTATAATAATCACCCCTCAATTAAACCAACAATCCTTGACATGCAGGTTGACCTAGACTGCCCTCTCCTAGATAGTACGCTGGCCTTATCAGTGACATGGTCTTTCCAATCTGACACCATGAAGTAATTTACATTTGATGTATACAAAATGATTCAACACTTTTTTTGGGCCAGGCAATTTATGACTTGTCCCTTACTGCAGACAAATAGAAAACAGTTACAATACTGTGTCATCCTAACCATAGCCGTCTCTAGATCTGGTTGTTCCTGTTAACTTTCGGATACATCCTGCACCAATACAGTAATACAATATAATATAATAAAATGCAATATACTATACTATAATATAATAAGATCACACAATATAATATAATGTGATATAATACACTCCAATACAACATAATATAATGTAATATAATACACTCCAATACAATATAATGTAATGTAATATAATACAATCTAGTACAATATAAAGTAATGTAATATAATACACTCCAATGCAATATAATGTAATGTAATATAATACACTCCAATACAATATAATGTAATGTAATATAATATGCTCTAATACAATATAATGTAATGTAATATAAAACACTCTGATACAATATAATGTAATGTAATATAATACACTCCAATACAATACAATACACTTCAATACAATATAATGTAATTTAATATAATATGCTCTAATACAATATAATGTAATGTGATATAAAACACTCTGATACAATATAATGTAATGTAATTCAATACACTCCAATACAATATAATGTAATGTAATATAATACACTCTGATACAATATAATGCAATGTAATATAATACACTCCAATACAATATAATATTACACAATGTAATATACTCCAATACAATATAATGCAATGTAATTTTAATACAAATCCTATTATATGAAAAATGCACTTAGTGTGCATGCCATAAAAAGAATTAAGTCCTCTTTTGTAAATAGAATGGTATTTATCTATTGTCTTTTTTCGTCGCTAAAATACTGGGTGGTGTATTTCTTTTGTCAGGTGTTGTTGCAAATGCTGATGGGACGCACCGGTGATGACAAACCAGCAGGAGTCTTAGTTCCTGTTCCACAGTATCCGCTTTTTTCAGCAACTGTGACAGAATTTGGAGCCCATAGGGTGAGTTCTTAAGGCTAGCCCAAGTGCACAACCTCTAATATGAGAAACCTGTTGATGATGAGTATCCCTGACTCCAGTCTCAACAGTCACTGTTGTGATTGAGGGATCTTTTTGTTCCTAACACTGAGGTGCACTCAGGTAGGCCTTGTTACTTAGTGCCGGAACTAAACAGAAAAACAAGCACTGTGAGCACTATCTCTGATTTTGAGCACAAAACAAGCTCTAAGGCAAACAATCAGAACTTGGTGATCTAGAAGGAGTATTAGTGCAAGTAGTCAACTGGTCATGAACATATCAAAGTGTTCATGACCACTTTCCTGGCACCGTAAAGCAGGCTCGCACATGCGCACTCCTGACTTTGCCGGCACATCTACTGTTGCTTCAAGCGTACCTATTGTAACTCTGGCTATTGTTCTAGGGATCTTCTCCCCTGCGATTTTCACGCCTCCGTTATGCTCGCATATAATCATCATGATGACTAAAACAAAGTTGGTAAACGATGTTGCTTTGTGCATAAGCCACAAAGTATGACTGAAACTCTGACTTTGTCTTTCAACTGAGCTTTAAAAGCCTTCATAATGTTTTCTAAGTAAGCTCTGCTCAGTTCTTTCCCCTTTGAATACTTTCCGAAAAGCACTAGCGAGCACTATTTTGTCTCTTGAGCACTAAAACAAGCACTAAATGCTGAAAAAATGGAGGACACTTAAAGCACTATTTGCAAAAAAGACGAGCACTAAGTACCAAGGCCTAAACTCAGGTAATGGGATTGCGTTAATCATGCTTCATGTCACTAGAATAATTTGGGAAGGAAGAGATTTGCTGTGCTGTCCAGGCGTGCAAATGGGAAGGTATGTTGAGTAGTTTCTGGATGCTAAAAGTGTGGGATCCGGTATCCTCCTGCAAGAAAAGTTTCGATTTAAGGTGGCTGAACAGTGAATAGTCTACTTTTTGAAGCTGAGAGAAAAACGCATAGGAGGCTGGACATCCAGAATCCTACACAAAGTACAACCCTACTCTGATATCCCACCTTGAATTTTTCAGAGGGCTTTCCAGAATGCCGGAAATTTTTAGGAAATATATGCTTGTTGTCTTTTTATTGCCCACAGTATGCTTTTTATTTGTGCAGTAAACATGAGGGATATGAAGAGGTTAGTATAGTGCAAGATGACTTTTGGTACCTACACCTGCATTTCATTGTCTGTTCAAGTGACCCACTAAACCACACCATTGCCTAATACTTGTCGCCCAATAGCATGTGACTTGAAGCATTCATGCTGCGGTTGCACGCAGTCTTAAGACAATAGCTGGGACCACAATGGGACCCATGACAAAACAATAGACATGCCACTAGGTCAAAGGGTGCGTGTGCCCGAGCCAGGCTGGCCCTGCCAGAAAAGTAGTGAAGAACATCTTGCTATGGCAGTGTATATGTGTGTGTGTGTGTGTGTGTGTAATATTATTCTATGTGTGAAAAAGGGACTTTATGTTTCTTGACTTTATCTTTGCAAATGCTTAGAAATTATGTTTATCAAGCTAGTTATAAAAAGAAAGCTTTCAGAGAAGAATGATTGTCATGTTAGTAGTATTGAAGAGCTACTCATGGTGTTTTGCATTCTCGTAATGTCACAAGGTGTTGTTCACACTGAGTTGGTATGTAACCTTTTAGATTGATTACTTTCTTGATGAGGACAATGGCTGGTCACTCAACCTGAAGACTGCTGAGGATCAGCTGGACAGAGCACGAAGAGTATCAGATCCACGGTGCATGGCGGTCATCAACCCAGGCAATCCAACAGGTATGGTCAAAGCGGTTTGCCTCTGTTGTCTCTCAGTTCCTCAAAATTTCTTTCATAGCTAGTGCTTGGCTTTCAGGATCGATCATGCAGACCAGTGAAGAATCCAAAAGATATCCACCCTTCAACCAAGCCGTGACATGTTTCTTCTTTTAGCTATCTTCTTGTTCTCTCACAAATGAGTCTGTCAACAAAATCTGTTTCACTCTCTCTCTCTCAAGAGTGTTTGTATTTTGCCTGTTTGCTTTGTTTTCAGTGTAGTATTTATGTCACTGCCTTAATCCCATGGGATTGCTGTTGATCTAAAACTCTTCCTTCATGGCTGTATTAGTAATTTTGTTCCGCTTCTCTTTTGGGTCCTCTAGGACAGGTTTTATCAAGAGAGAACATGGAGGATGTGATCAAGTTCTGTTATGATAACAATCTCTTCCTGTTGGCTGATGAAGTAAGCCTTTGTGTGCACCTATATGCATGATTGTGTGTATGTGTCTGTGTTGCGTTATGTGTGTATGAATGTGTGTGTGCATGCGTGTATGCCCGTGCCTCTCTTGGGTGTGCTTGATATTAATTGTGTGTCTGTAAGTCTGAAAGGGAATTCTGATGATAACTGTATGTATGTCACACCATGTTAAGAGTAGTTAAGGACGGTGGTCAAGAGCTGTGCTGGTGCATTATATCAATGCAGTGATCAGGATGAGTTTTTTCTTCTAATTACAATTTTAATATAAAAATTTATAATTACTGTTACATGTTTTCACCGCCATGCACAGGTAACTGTTACTAACTAGGTTGTAAACAAGAGTGACGTGAGTTGTGTTTTGAATCAATCGCCAGTCAATGACCCCAAGGGGATAACAGCTAGAGTGTACCAAGTACACTGCCAGTGCTGCATGTACAAAAGACATGTGGGCACAATGCCACTCTATGTAAGGTGTTCTGTGCATGGCGTTCTATGCATGGTGCAGACATCCATGCTATTCATAACAATAAGCAAGCCGTCAAGAACAAGTCTATGGCCATTCTGGTAAGTTCTTTCTTCTTCTTGGACATCCTTTCCGATCTTGCACTGAAAAAATACACTGACTGACATAGTGCCTTCATTCTCTGGTTGGTTCCGTTGTGAGCCTTTACAGGGTAACACTTTGGAATCTCAGAAGTGAGGCCAGCTATAATGCTAGCAATAGCATTGGAAATGCGATTCAAATCAGTCTAGTCATACCAGCGATTCTTCTGAGCTCTCTTGTGATGTCTTTCATACCATAGATTGGAGGCATTCTGGTTGACTGTCTTTGTCAGCGGGACTGTTAATGTTTGAAGCAAGGCAACTTTCTCATGTTGGGCTGGTCTGAAATAAAATGCCATGTATGTTGTGTTGTCATGCAAATAAATACCTCAACTTTTCTGCAGCTGATTAGTGGAGTAGTTCTTCCACGGGGCAAACTTGGCTATTTTCAAAGTTGTGCGCTGTAACCACAGGAAAACACTTGTTTGGCACCTCAAGAGTTTCAGATGTTGTGCTTTTGCCAATGACACAGCCCATTCCATTGGTCAAAACAACCATTTCGGCCACTGTACTTGTTTTTTTTCTGTTCATCCTTTTCTCCTGACTGTATATTGTCTTCTCACATGATGCATTCACACTCTATCTGGATATATTCTCATATCTTCAGTCAAAAGATTATTTCAGTCCTTAGAGCAGCACATAAAGTCTTTGGCAGTGACAACAGCCACATTCTCCTACTTTGGCCGCTCCTTGACAAGCCAAATGAGATTGTCTGTAGTCAAGTTGGCCAAGGGCACTTTTATCCAAAACGTTTGCACTGGTCAGTATTTGGGGGCAGGATCAGATGTCCTCCTATACCCTTGAAATTTACAAGCTGAGCTACATCTCCTCCTTTTGGCGAGAGATAGAAATTTTTCCACTTTTGGAGGGCCGGCATATTTTCTCCAATGCGAGCATGAGCAGCAAAGTCTCCTGGAGCTGCAGCTGCAGTAAATCTAGATATGCTCTATGGCCTTGCCTTGTGGAAGCTTTTGAAATGTGGCCAATCCTTCCACCCAAAACGTGTTGACAAGGCTCCTTACTGTCTAGGCTCATGGCCAACCTTGACAGATAGTAGTTTCCTGTCAACAGTAAAGACAGAGCCAGTAGTTCAGAGCTCTAATCAGCCATCCACAGAAGGATGGTCCAGACACCAAAGATTTTTCCACTGTGGCTAAGTAAGTTGGACCCTTCCAGGACAAGTGAGGCTACTGAAACGAATGTCAGCAGCATCCAGTGTGCACTCTTTACCACTAGCCAAACTCTCAAGCTCAAAGGACACTAGCCACTGCATCGTTTTCCATGAGAAAGGCTACCTAAAATGGGGACGAAAAGAAAGTACCTGTTCCTGCATAAATCTAGATCTTGCTGTTAATGGAAGAGAGCTATTCATCTTTAAGCCTTATCATCTTATCAATGCTTTTTCCACGTTTCGCAAAGGCAGTGAGCTCCCATGTATTATGTCTTGCTGGGAACAGCTTTCTTTCACCTTCTTTGGTTATTATTATGTCAGCTTCTTTTCAGTTGTAGCTGTAATGTAGCAACTTAGTTTGTTGGTGACGACCTGTTTGAGATCGTCCCCAGTGTAGATAGTTTGGTTGTAAAGGTAAATCTCAGACAGGACAGTGTGCTGGTGAATGTGATGTCAGCTGCTAGTATCTTCTCTTGTAGAGGTTCTATAGTTTATAGTTGTCCTAGTTCAGTAGAGCTCGGTGGGCTTGATAGGCTCGCTTCCTTTCTTTCTTCTTTTCTTTCTTACCTTCTTCCTTCTTTCTGCCTGCTTTCATTTCTTTGTTTTTGTTGCCTTTTGGGTGCCATTAAAGTTGTTTGCTGCAATAGTTTGACTGTCAGTGAAGACTTCAATTTCTACACCCTTGTCACCAGGATATAGGCAGCAGGGTAGTGGTCTGATCGGCTTCAGGATTAAAGGGACAGGATCTGCTATCTCAACAGTATGCCTGAATGGTGAAAAAACTTATTCTTGAGGGTCAGTTTGGTGGGATGTACAGCATGTCATGGCACACTATGCTAGCACTACAATGACTGCGTGCTTGATCATGACACACTCTGGTTGTTATAAGCCATTGGGGTCAATGGTTAGTGATTGATTCAAAATGCATGCGTGCCACAGTTGTTCAGCATCCACCTAGTAGCTAGTTAGCTACAGTTATTAGTATTGGTAATCAATGGCCAAAAAATAGACGATTACATGCGCCATGCTCTGGTATCCCAGTGTTGAAAGTTGATTTGCGGAAAACTGCCGTCGCACATTCTATCAATATCACAAGTGATGGCCCAACATTATGATTTTAGAATTTAAGTTAACTCAGGAGGCAACACTTTGCTGGCCTCAAGATGGCAGTTGACAGATTGTTAGATAGCATTAACTCAAATTCTAAGCAGCCGTGGAAGTGCTAGTAATGTTAGCAGACTGACTTTCTGCTGTTAGCAAACGTGTTCAAGGTCGACATAGGGTAAGGCAACAATTTGGTTTCTTAAGCTTTGTTGTTGATAGGAGGGTAACCAATGCAATGAAAATCATGTTCGTTGCAAGGTGTGCTAGGCGTGCAAGACTGCCCTGCCGTACCCCAGAAATGATACCGCCAATCAAAGGAGCAACGTGTTCCACAAGGACATATAGGGATACCAATATTGTCGATATATTATGAGTTCTCCAGCCAATAATCTATATCAGAAGAGTCAGCCAATAACCAGCACTAATGAAGAGGCAAATCATACCTTACTACTCTACAAGCAGTGGTAGGTTAGCATATTCGTGTATCAATCATTTATATATTTACCCTGAAAAGAGATTGACCAAGAAAGAATGACTACAGGTTATTGCAATGCTCTTTGCTGGTCACATTACGAGAAACCACTGAACAGTGAATGCAAATTGCTTCTTTTCTGTGCATCTCACCCTGTCTCCCAGTGCTTGGCATAACTGTAATCCAGCTGTAAGATTTAGGCTTGATGACAATGGTGACTGAAGGCAATTGTTAATTTTCCTTTTAGGAAACCATTATTTGAACACGCCTTGTAAAATTAATGTAGTCGCTGTGTAAGTGACATTTTCTCTGACCATCAGGTGTATCAAGATAATGTTTACAATCCTGAACGACCGGCGTTTTCATTCAAGAGAGTTCTTAATGAGATTAAGGACCAAAAGTACAAGAACTTCCAAATGGCTGCATTTGATTCCGCTTCAAAAGGCTACCTTGGGGAGTGAGTTTCACTGAATGCTACTTCATTAGCAACTAGTTCACACAGCTGTGCATGGAATCTTAGTTTTTTTCTGTTCTTGTTTTGATGTCATTTTGTATCAGCTATAGCTGTTCCTGTGTTTCCTATCTCAATCTCCTTGTTTCTGCACAATTGCAACTGGTCTCCCCTCTTCTTCTTAACTGTAAACTTCCAGATGTGGTTTACGTGGAGGATTTATGGAGCTGGTGGGACTGGATAAGGAAGTTGTGGAACAGATAAAGAAAGTGTTCTCCATCAAGCTGTGCCCAAGTCTGCCAGGACAGGTATGTGTTTTGCATATGGCCATGAAGGAACACTGTTCACTGTTTTCTTATCCAGATCTCTTTCGTCCATGTGTTCACAATGTCAGTATCATATACGTTAGGCATTGACTTGTTTGATGTGTACACTACATTGCACTACAATACTCATCCATCTCTTTAAAATGCTCTTCAAAGATGTTGTACAGTGAGCTCTCTGAAAAGTTTTGAACACTGACTGGTTTTAAAGTTTCAGAGACAGTCTGGTTGGGTACTTGTGAAAGAGAAGTTCTATTAGGAAGCAGGTGATGTGCAATGCATCTTACTATATATAGTGTTCAAGGGAGTTTATGCTTACTAGAAACTGTCTCTCTTAAATTTCAGCTTCTAATTTGCCCACTACACTGTGGCTGTGTATGCTTAAGAGCTAGCCTTCGTTTTGGCGCTGTACTGAAATAGCTGTGTACAGTTGATATTGCATAATTACTATGTCTGTTTTTTTTTGTAGCCAAGTTTCACTGGATTCTCCAGCTGCTGCCCATTTCAGTATGCTTTCATGCTTGTGTTGTTTTCTTTTGCCTGAAGATTTTGTTTCGGTCATGAAGAGAAGTTCTGTGTGTGTGTGTGTGTGTGTGTGTGTGTGTGTGTGTGTGTGTGTGTGTGTGCGTTCGTGCATGTGTGTGTGTAAACTTCTAGATTGCAGTGAGCACAGAGGTGAGACCACCGAAGCCTGGTGATCCGTCATATGAGCTGTACAAAACGGTGGGTCTTACTCTTTCACTGTCTACATGTGTTATCTGTTTCTCTGCACAGTTGAATGACAGAAAGTTTTTTATTGGATAGTTATATTAAGGTCACCTGGAAACACATGGCTAGTATTCAGTATAGTGTGTAAAATCTACAAAAACTCAGACAAGCTTGAAAAGAGATCATTATTGGTCTCAATTAAATGCATTGCTAAAATCTTTTATGAAAGAGAATTGATTCACCAGTGGCAGGATCGTGTGCAACAGGTAGCGGTTTTGATCCTATTCCCATGCAGTGACAGTACTCTCTGTTTCTTTCTTTTCCTTTAAAAGTTGCCTTCCACTGTGTATTTGTAGGAGAGAGATAGCATACTTAGCTCGCTAGCAGAGCGAGCGAATATGACCACAACGCTGCTCAACAAAATTGATGGCGTGCACTGCAATCCAGTAGATGGCTCTTTGTATGCCTTTCCTCGAATCACTATTCCTGACAAAGCTGTCAAGTGGGCTCAGGTGAGATACAACTTAGAAAGCAATCAGAATAGTTTTATCCTTAAGCCTTTAATTTTTGCAGTTTTCCACTAACTTTCTATAGCCTAGTTTTGCTTAGTCTTTCTCCTGTGTGGAATGCTCTTTCAGCAGTTGGCTCAAAATTTGCTTGCCTTTGCTTGTACTGATTGTGAGCAGGAAAAAGGGATGGAGCCTGATGTTTTCTACTGCTTCGAGCTTTTGGAGAAGACAGGAGTTTCTGTTGTTCCAGGCTCAGGGTTTGGCCAGCTGCCAGGAACACATCACTTCCGGTATGTCCTGGTGGTTGCATGTTGCTGTTCAAGTATCGCTGCAATATATTTTTGCCTATAGTTTGATTTTTCAAGTGATATGCCTCCATGGTTGCTGGTGGATTAAAAGCCTTACAGGTAAACTGTTATCATTTCTTTAGTGTTGGCTGAAGGACAAATGTTCATTTATTTCTTCATATCATCGTACAGTTTGGCAGTTGTGCTGATTATCTTTTGGCTGTAGAACGACAATATTGCCACCACCACCAAAGCTTCAATCCATGTTGTTCAGTGTCGGGGATTTCACCAGAGAGTTTGTGAAGAGGTTCAGCTAACTTGTCCGCAAACGTTTTGCACACAGGTACTTGAGGGTGGTCCACTTCACCCACAATATTTTTTTTATGACACAATACATCTCAGTAACTTCTCACATTCTCATACCTGGACAGTCCTTCTGAACTGTGTAACCATGCATGTCTTCAACAGTTTTAGTTGCATTCCATGTCTTGCTTCTCTTTTCTTCCTTTGGAGAATTATTCATAGCATGCATGTAGTTTTGATGTCACTTTTCGTGTAGATTTTTTTCTTTACAATTTCCAGCATAGCAATTTCATCCTTACTTTAAAGCTGTAGTGTCACTGGACACATACATGGTGTGATTATGTAAAGAATGGTTTCGTCTTGCTGTTGCTGCTTTTTACCTTGGACAAATTCTTCTTCTTCTTCTTCTTCTTCTTCTTCTTCTTCTTCTTCTTCTTTTCTCAGCTTTTTTTTCTTTCTCTTATTCTAATAAGGGTTATGGCTGGCATCAGTGCTATGTCACACTGCTGACTTTAACCTGAAAGAACTGCAAAATAGGACATCATCATGACATATCATAGTTTATCACCGAATGAGATGGATTATTTTTCCTTGCATTTTACACAATCACTGGATAATTGTTGAAGCTGTTGTTGCGGCTGTTCTTGCTACTACTACTATTCAAACGATAACAGAACAAAATCAAAGTTTCTACTTCTATACCGCTACTAAATACAATTTTAAATATTACCGTACACACAAAATGCGCTGCACCTGGGCGACCAATTGGATAAAGTGCCAAGAATTCAATACAGAATATTAGGCAGGGTAGGTCAACTCAAGCAGAGAAAGAATCTGTAGACAAAAAATATCTGCAGCCAAGGTAATTATATATACACACACAAGATCAAAATAGAGAAAAAGGACACAACCATTATTTTAGACTCAACAACCGATATCAAGAGATGCAGAAGTATGTCATGGCATTATAAATTGAACACTGGCGTTCTACTGTGGCAAATATGGGGCACAGCCCTTGAAAGAAACACACATCAATTTTGTGTGTGGATGTCAGTGTCCAAGCTGATTACTTGTATGCATATGTAAAATTAAAAATGATTTTGAGCAATTATTTGGAGATTATCGGAGGGACTCTGAACACCTTAGGATATTAATACATGAAGACCATAAAAATGATCTCATGATCAGAGAGCGAAAATCATTTTTATCAATATCGTTATCTTCTGCTTGTATATGCTTCCTTGAGCTGCATTTCACCGCTGGCGAAATTTCGCCTCACCACCATCGAGACAATACTACACTACTGGTTCGACAGACACAGCTATAGTACGTACTGTCTCAGCTTTGAGCCTGCACCAGTTGGCTGTCAAATTAAATGTCAATCTACATGTGCTGGTTTTAGCAGGCGTTACCATGACTAGCCTTTCCTGCGAAAATAATGTGGTCTAAGCCTGATCAAAGTCTCCTGAAGGACAGCCCAATGACACTTCATCACATTTTTGCAGCGACGGTAAATAAACGAGCACCCAAAACGTCTTGGAAAGGGCTGACGTTTAGTATCGATCTCTCCTTTGTGTTGCTATGGCAATTCATATACTCGTATGGCGGTGAAAGGAAGCTCCTTTCTGCACAAGGTCTGCTCTAGAAGATATCCCAACGACAGCTTGTACCGCGGGATGCAATGGAAATAAATTTCTAGACCCTTGTTTCAAGTCCGCTGTAAGGGGGATTATAATAAACCGCTATCGTTTTCTGTGGCTTTGGAAGGTGGGACAGCTCGTGGGCCAGGTGTGCCCAATTGCACGACAAATGGTATCCTGACCAATTATGTTGTTAGCCGCAGTGACAGTCTGTCTATTGTTCATTCTGGTTATCCACTTTGCAGCTTTGATGGTCAAATTGCCCTGTTGTGGGCTGAATTCAGAATGAGCAGGACCAGTTAGCCACTTTGTGATGTACCGCTGGCTAAGCTGGCTGCACGTGTAGGGTGTTATGGTGAGCGACATTACTGAAACAGGTACAGACACTTTACATATTCCATTTGTTTACATAGTTCAAGTCTTACTTTCTTTATATACAGTGCTTCTAACACGTGTAGGATACTGTGTTCGCGAGCTCTGCACACGACGCTAAACCACTCCTGATCGAATCTATCCATGCACTCTAGATCCACCCAGAATGCATGGACAGATTCAATCAGGAGTGGTTTAGCAACGTGTGCAGAGCTCGCTCACACAGTGTTCTACACGTGTTAGAAGCACTGTATATAAAGAAAGTGAAACCTGAACTATGTAAACAAATGGAATATGTAAAGTGTCTGCACCTGTTTCCGTAATGTCGCTTATGCACCATATAACACCCTAGCACTCCTACGCACGCACCTAACTACACTTACACCATATCATCATCATCATACATCACCATCACACTTGCAGTACTCGTCAGTATTGTCACGCACTCACCTAATTCACACCAAAAGTCAGAAGTTGCAGTCTATATAATGTCCTGTTTCCTTATTGTCTTGAATTAATGTCCGTGGAGCCACTGATGAGCTGGATAAGAAAGCCGCTATGGCTCGAATATCAAAGTCAGGTGTGTGTATGTTGAGCGTCGTTAAGTTTTTGTCTCCTATATGTCAACTGCGAACGAGTCCCCAGTTACAGAAAGCATTCCATTAATTGATGGCACGAGTCTAGAAGTGCGTCGAATTGCCGGCGGCGCAGCAGGAGTTACGTGCGCATTTTTTCGCTCTGAGCACGCTTATTAAGGCCCTGTACACAGCCAAAGATGCACTTCCCACAGATTCCTCAACTAACACTGTGTAAGTTCTGTGAAATGCAAAACATACTCCGAGGAGTATGTAGGGGAAACGATGCGTGCAAGGAACACAATGATGCGATTCGCCTTGGACATTGCTCGAAGTCAGCCATTGCCGAACATGTTCACAATCAGTCAACGCCGCGTGAGATGGATTAGTTCCCCTTGCGAGTGATAGACCGTGCATGTAAGAAGAAGGAACGCAAGATTCAGTGAGGAAGCATCCACGTAGCGCAATTTGCAATACCGTTCTTCAGGTCAGTGTTGGCTTCTATATAGCTGTCTTGTGGGGTCGTCTTGTTGTCGCGTATTTTTGTTCTTAGGTAGTCTTCGAGCCTTCAGGGATGCTCCCAAAGGGGACACAGGCCGCTGAACCACTTGGGCCCTCAGTAAGAGCATTCTAGGGGCCACTGCTCTTCCAGGTCCAGAACAATTAAGCCATATGCATTCAGCACATATGTACGTACATTAGGGAACACGTCGCATAGAAACGCATTGTCACATCTTGTACGGTTTGGACACCTATAGCAATGTGCATTCACACCCTCAACGCGATAGTATACTAGTATCTCTAGCATTCTGTACTCCCTTGTGTTTCTTATGACTGATGAGGCCAGAAGCATTTCTGGCGAAATGTCTCATGAAAAAAAGTTTCTTGTAACTGGTGTGCTGGGAAATCCTCCGAGTCTTCATGTAACTTCCATTGTTTTCGTCAATTGAATATATGTTTGACAACGTATAACATTAGCCAATCCTGTAACTGCTCCTTGCTTCCTTATGCACACTGAAATCAACCATTAGTTTGATTAATTTCTGTTGCTTGGACAACCCTGTACCTACTCATGTCTTTCTCATACACCTACAAGCACGCTTACATTCAACTAAATTTTCTTAGCACTGTGTAGTCTTTTCATTTTGTGTCCCGTACATTGGCAGAAATGCCAACTTGTGACACTGGACACGCACATGGGTAATAATAATAAGTAATTAAAGAAGAAGAAAAACGGCCAGATAACTATTTCGCTAATCTTACCTCAATCCTGACGCCTAAATCTACAGCCTGTCCCAAATATCTGCGCACGGACCTATCCTGAATCGGGACGCTCTAGATCTGCTATACAATCCCCTCCCGCTCTGAGCCGTCCTGGACAACACCCTCACTTAATTCTCCTTGCTCCTCTTGATCCTGTTTTTATTTCTTTGCTACAAGGCCCGCTAGAGGAGGCGTCGCTTTTTCTTCTCATTCATGCAGTAGGCTCTCTCTCCCTCTACCTGTAATTATGCCTTTTCTCCTTGTTTTCAAACTTGTAGTATAGGCCTGTCGAGTAGCAAGTGGTCTGTAGCTTGCGCGCACGTAGATCTACGCGCAAGCAGTGAAGCGGCATGCAGCTGCATGGAAGGGCACCTGTTCAAATAGCGTGCTCGAGCTCTTGCGCAAAACTTGTGACAGTGATTACATGTACCGGTACTTGAAAGCGCACAACCACGTTGGAACAGTTGCTTCAAAGCTGTCAACTTGTACCACTCACTCTCTTGCAACAATGGAGAACGAAAGTGGAAGGTCGTACTCCTGCAGGAAATGTGGCAAAGCCTATTCTACAAGGTCCAGTTTGTCATACCATTTGCAGATGACAGGCTGCGACGGCAAACCAGACAATCAATCACAAGGGGCCAGGTTTGAGTGCAGCCTGCGAACTGGTACATGCCTAAGAGAAGCTGTTCAAGGTATGTTCAGCAATCTCACAACTCGTTTAATGAGAGCGAGGCTAGTACTGGGCGATTTATTTGTTTTGCTAACCGCTGCTCGGAGAAGTCCTACCTGAGGGCCACTGATCTTGTTCACCACTGCGAGAAGAATCACCCTGGGGTCTTGGTAAGCCAAAGAGCTTGTGCAATCGTTGGACTAAGACTACCAAAAAAAATTATGTATCTCTGGCTTATTTGTCTTCATGTGACATATCCCAACTCTTGATGTTGTGCTGCCACACAAGGAAATAGGAACTTATCCAAATTTTGGCTCAAGTTTTTCTTATTTTTTCTCATGCAATGTAATTAATAACTGCATATTTATAACTATTTTCATAATATATGCTGTCAAGTTACAGCTTGGGGATAACACTTGTGCTGTCTCTGGAGATTTTATTTACCAAGTAATAGGATACTTTTAAATTTTAATAAAATCAAGCCAAGCCATTCTTTGTCTTGACTTGTAACTCTCCTACATTTAAATTTGATTTCTCAAACTGAGTATCTAACTCTGTAAGATCTTACTTGGAAAAGAGCATCAAATAACTGACTCAGCTGATTAATCTATTTGTTGCCATTTTCCTGTGGCTACTTTTTTTAATGCCAATGTCTTCCACCTGACCTCTTTCGTATATCTCTGCTGATCTAAGATATGTTGATGGTGTCCACTTAGATGTCATTTATGACAGAAGCCAGGTGTCATTTGTTTCAGACATTCAGGGCCATCAGTTCAAATTGTGGAAAGAGTTCTTACTGTGGAAGAAAAGGGTGGAAGATGTCAATCACTCAGCTTTTCCGCAGAGCACACAAACTAAGTCTGGACAAAATGGTAAGTCTGTGCTACATTTTCTTTATTATGTGGCAATGCCTGGCTCATCATGTTGCTGTCTCTGTTGTCTTGGGAGGGGGGGGGGGCAACCAAAACATGTTATTTCCCTGTTGTGAATGATACTAGCATTTTCTGCATGTACATCTTCTCTTGCTATTTTGTAGGTACCCACTATTACTTTGAATGTGTGCATGGTGGCAAAATAAGGGCTGAGCGTACCAAGAAATTGGGTATACTATGTACCAACATTTGGAGCCATCACCAGAAAGTCAATGAAGACACTTTTGCCCTATGCATGGCTCAATGATCAGGTGAGTACTGTGCAGTTCAGCAACTACAGTAGAAAACAGGGACCTGGTATAAGAAGTCAATTGCCTTGCACTTTTCTTTTTTGACACTATGATTTGACTTCTTACAAATTGATCCCCTTCATTGCAGAACTGTACTTTATTTGGTAAACATTCCTTAAGCTGTATGATTAGGTAAAGTGTCATCCCATTGAGAGATAATAATTTTCTCTTCCGGTTATTGATGCATTCTTTGCTGTCACAGGGGTGGAGATTAATGAGGATGTAAGTCCATGTTTCTTGAAGCAACTACTTTCCTCTCTTATTTTTCATTATGAAAAAGTATGCTGGTTTATCATAATAAAGTTGAGTAATAGGAAAGGTTACTGACATACCAAAAGTTGTATCCACTAAGTTCTTTTGATGTAGAAAACAAGCATTACATGGTGAGTGAAATTCAGGCCACGTGTGTTCGTGCATGTCCTGACTCATGTATATACTAAATGTGCTGAGTTTACAACACTTATTCAGCACATGCATCTAGATCTCTGACAGATGAACACTTCAGATAAACAAGAGAGAGAAGACCTCTTGGTGCTGATCCTTGACTACTCACTTGAAGAACTTGGGGTGATTAATTTGGTGTCCCCTCATAAACTTGAAGCTAGGCGCAAGAGTGAGCCTGACAGCCTGGTTGAGTCTAATAGTACGTTTCAAGTAATGTATATAGGATCAACCTGATATTTGCGTGGTATGGCAAAAGTGGCCATGCTGATGCTGGCCAACACCAGTTCCTTCGGAAGCTACTGAGAAAGTGTCACAGTGTGAAGTTTGTTGCCATATGTGGGACAGGTTTAGGCAATGAGGAGTGCTGCAAAATGGCCGATGATCCCATAAAGAATACAGCTAACACGGCCCAGTTTATACATGTAGCGGTAAATAGCAGATGTGCGGGTTGCTGCCCTCTTTTGAGGTCTGGAGAGGAATTATTAGGAAGGTTAAGACACTTGTGATTCCTTCATGAGTCAGGGTGTGTGTCACAGACCAGGAGCGAGTCTCATTGACACGAAATCTGAACGGGTCAGACACTCGTATATGATGAGTCAGGTACATCTGACTTGCGTGCCTTCATGAGTGAGTAGACTTGCATAGCTACTACTAGTACAGACCTGCAGAGACCTTGGTTGGTGTCCTTTCACATGTTGCTCTTGTTCCTTTCCCTTTTTGTGTTTGTCTGATGGATTCATTGTCGAAGAGCTCATGCTCATCCCAACCACCCTCCCCTTTGCCATCAGGCAGTCATAGCGAATCACCTTCTCTCAGGCCTGTAGTGTGTAGAGAAGAGGAAGATCCTGAAATCTTTACTTGATGATGATGTGGTGATACCTACAGAGGTAGTGTCAGCTGAGGATGCGTTTAGCTAAGCAGTGAGGGATGAATGTTGGCAGAGCATTGTGAAAGCCCTTGTGTTAGCAAGGCCTCATCTGGCTAGTCTGATGTGCCACGCAGCGAAAGACCATTCGGAAAAACTAGTGAAGCAACATAAATCAAATGACAATTGGGCGATGAGACAGTAAGTGCAAAACAGAAAGCGGAATGTTTCAGTCCTGTGACTTTACTTTACCCAATCAGCGTTTTGTTATTTCCCTTCTTTTCACCGTAAAAATCTGGCACTGCAGAGCAATACGGGCAGAAGGAGCAGCTTCTGACTGAACCTGCAAATCTTTGCAACAAATTCCTTCGCAAAAAGTGGAGTTGGCGTAGCAAGCTGCAGGCAGGAGATCAAAGGAAGAGGAGAAGTGAGAAAAAGCGATCAAAATAAGAGAGGTCGCAATGAAAAGCCTTGGACAAAAACGTAAACGGCAGAAGTCCTCAGTTTGGCGTGTGTGTTCTTTTCAGAGATTGACTGAAGTTTATTCTGAAACCGTGTGCATGCGTACATTTTGAAAGACAAGGCATCTCTGCTGTAAATCCATAACATGGTTTCAGAACTTATAAAATTACTTAGTAAATTTAACAGAACTGTTCTTGGCTTTTTTCCTTACTGAATTTATAGTTATTTATAATGTGCATGCGTTTATGTATGTCTGTTTGTCTGTCTGTCTGTATCTGCCTAGAAATTGCATTGTGCTCTTTCTGTTTGTCAGTCAAATTAGAAAACCGGTGGCTATGGATAATGAAAGCAGTAATAAAGACCTTCTCATCACAACCCCGTGAAAGACGATGAAAACCGCAAAGCATTAGAAGACACCAACTGAACACCTTACTGGTTATTTACAAGAAAAGGTCAGGCAGCAGCAGCAGATGCGCAAGGAAGAACTGGATTTGCAAAGAAAACAGTCCAAAGCACAAAGAGAAGAGAGGCTTTGTATGTTATAACTAATGAACGCAATGATGATGAAGTTAACCAGTCATAAATAACTTCAACTCTTGAATCTCCTTGAGTATGCTGTGATCTCTTACAGGATCATTTCCTTTTCTTTACATTTTTGATCATGAAAACTTCTTGTATGTACAAGTTCACTTCTGCATTGTGTTATGTCTGTTTTCACACTGTGACTTTCTTTTCTATTGCTCAATGCAATATGATCGGTTCATGAAAAGATACTCTTCAATAGGTGGGGGCTGAACATTTAAGAACTCACTTGATTCACTTCCATACACATAGGTATGGCAATTAGTGAGGAAAATGGCAGTGTAATAGTATGAAGAGATCAGCTGCAATGGAATCTTTAAATTTTTTAAGTCAACAAAGGTAAAATTAAAATAGCTGAAGAACCTTTCCATAACCCCACTCCACTGCTATTGTATGGGCAGACAGACATGTATGCTAGCATGCGCATGCACGCACGCACACACACACACACAATGCAGTACTTTTTTTCCTTTCTACCACCTTTCAATCGTCTTGCTTACCCTACTGTATGGTTTTGGGACCCACTGCCATATTTTAGAACCCCCTCTGTCTCTATAAGGTCTCGAAACAGATCCGGCAGGCTTACTTAGTCCTATTATTTAAAGTGTAAGGTTTTTTCTGGTCAACTCTCCCTTTCTTTGATGTTCTAAGGATGACAGTGATTGACTGATAAATGGGCCATTCTGCTGCTGCTGTATTATATTGCCTTTGGAAATTACGACTCTGTTGTAAGTCTGATACCACATGCTAGTTGTCAAAACTGGTAAAACTCGCACATGTACAGGCTCGCACAACGGTACTGTATATACCGCCTTGCGTTGTCGGCTCAACAACTGCATGTTTGGCGTTTCGAATTCCCTCTTCGCGTGTGACATAAAAGCTGCTGTTGAAGCAATTTCTTTTGATTTGACACACACATGCCTTTCAAGTTAGTTTGAATCTTGCTTTTCCTTGTACGACCCTGGGACCCGCTGCCATGTCTTACAGCCCTTATGTCTTGATTAGGTCCCAAAGCAGATTGGGCTTAGTCTTGTATTAGTGTTGTAGGATTTTTGCTCTCTCTCTCTCTCTCTCTCTCTCTCTCTCTCTCT
>JAOWAW010186062.1:0-19051 GCA_028565695.1 Nicola tetela
TCTCTCTCTCTCTCTCTCTCTCTCTCTTTCTCTCTCTCTCTCTCTCTCTCTCTCTCTCTCTCTCTCTCTCTCTCTCTGTATCTTAGTCTGTGCATGCAAAATGATAATGAGCAGGCATTGAAAAGTGACAGCACAGTAATAATTTTAAGGACACTGCTACGTCAAACTGGTTTTTGTCTCTTGTTTATCATCAGCTAATTTAACCCGTCTGCAATTTTTTGTAGTGCCAGCGAAAATAGCTGCTGACATCGCAGCAATTACTGTCTACTTTGGAGACCCTGTATCTCTTCGCTGTCAGGTCTCTGGTTATCCATTTCCAAACAACACCAAATGGTGTCAATACAGTCGCTCCTCCAAGATTTGCTTGACGGATGCAAGTAGCCTGGCGAGATGGACTGTTCGGTGGGAGAATCTGATTTTGGTTAGTTCAATCCCCAGCGGTTCTCTACTTTTGGAAACAAATGCAATTACAGTTGGGGATAACAACACGGTCTTTGAGTGTGCTACTGAAAACCTACCACGGTTACAAAATTCCCACAATATCTCATTGTTTGTTGTTGGTAAGTCTGTGTCAAGGTACTGTAAGTTAGATGAGTTGTTGCCAGGAATGAGAATGATAGTTTGACAACTGGTACCAATATTTGAGCAATTTGTCACTAGAGCCAGGCTAACTTGATTTAATAAGATATTACAGGTTACTCCATCTTCATTCGACCCAGTACTTTATCTTCTATGTACAAATGGAGAGTTTTGCATTTTGGTCTCCAGGTAATCTGAGTGCTGTGAAAGAGAGAAATTCTGTCCAGTTTAAAGACCTCTTCTTCTTGATCCTCAATATCATTCGGATTTCAGGAGATTTATCCAGAAGTTCTGAAATAATAACGAAGTGATCAATGTTATTTTTGTCTTCTGTAGTTATAGTTTGCTTGCACTAAATATTTTCTTGATTTCAGAGGAGCAAAAAACATTTTTGCTTCTCTGGTTCAATTACAGCTTCACGCCGTTTTGAAGTCACCCTAAAATTACACGAATCAAGAAGCCTGCCTGACCTTAAAGAAGAGGTTAGTTAGTAGTAATATGTTGAAAGAGGTGAAACAGACCTACTCCTTGAGTCAAAACTATTCTAGTTATAAGAGACTTCCTGTTGGCTTTGAAACTCATTTTTTCAGGGTTTATACTCCAAAAGGGAATGAACTACAATCTCTAGAATAACATCAGCAAAACTAATTTCACTATCCTGTACAGTAATCAATCTAAATGGTCTTGTTTCTGTCTAGGTGAGAGACAGGCTACTGTTGGGATTTGAAGCAAGAGTTGTTCAACCATCTCTTCAGTAAGTTTCTTGAATGTTCTTTGCTAGATGTACATGTGTCCTGTACTATTACAACTAAGCATGACATTCTAACACAAGTTTATTTGCCTGATCACCTCCATGAGAAATTTGCTACACGCTTTGGTTGTGCTGTTTTTCCTTTCCCTTTGTTCCGTGTCACTGCTTATTTCTTTTGACCAGTGAGTTTTGTTTTTCTTGGTGCAGGTCTGGAGTTTTCAGGTCACTGATCATTCTCCCTGCTGCTCAGCTGAAATCCCAGCTTGGACTTGCAAACTTGCAAACTGGAGTAACACCTCACTTGACACACTTGCTTAATGAGAGGACAAGAGACCCAGTTTATAATGGTCCCTTTTTGCCCGGATCGCTATCACTTCAAAGCCTTGGTATGTTAACAAGTGAAAGAGAGACTAACTCGACATGAAGCACACTAAGTTTAATCATCTTTATTTATGTGACCGGTTTTGGGCCTAAATGAAGCCCTCATCAGACAAAAAGACATGTGCAATCAAAAAAGAGAGTCTGAATATATAGCTTAGGGAGCGGGATAGAAGTAAGCATTGGTAAGCTTCCGAGTTGGCAAGCTAAAGAAAATTCACTTGGCACATGTAATTGCCAAAAATAATTGCCAAAATTACAACAAAGTGTATACATGTACAAACTAAATACTAAAAAAGTTTGCACTGCTTAAGATAACGTATCTGGGCCTTTCAGGCCAAAAATCGCCCGGAAGTGCGGCTTCAGATTTTCATAGAACGGGCGGAAAGGAACATAAAAAGTGCTAACTCTGTCAGTCTTTCTATTAGCTTTAGAAGAACCTTTTGGTTCAAGAGGCTGAAAGCCAGCGAGAACCTTTTCAAACTCCTGCTTCTAGAAAAGCAGGAGGATAACCAAGTGCATGTAATCTTCTAACGAAAAGCACATGGATATGAAGAATGTCAGCTAAGGCTAAGTTTGTGCAATTATATTGTAGAAGCTCAGCATGGATGAAAGCTCTAAAATTGGAGCAGGAGTGGGCTGACGAAAAGGGATGTAAAGATAAGTGTTTAACTCCTTCTTGGCGTAGACACTATGCCTTTCAAGCCTTACAAACACATAAGTCAAGAAAAACAGCACTGGGCGTTGGGTCTGTCCAAACCAGTCGGATGTGTTGTGCTAATTCTTTATATAAGGTTAAGTGGAAGTCTTTCAAAACTTCTAAAGAGCCATCCCAAATGAGAATGATACCATCGACAAACCTCTTAAAAAGGATAATCAAGACAGAGAAAGAGCTTATAGCTATATTCTCATAGACAGTAAGAAAACCATTGGCTACGTTTACAGCCATTGGACTACCCATGGCTATGCCAAAGCACTGTTTGTAAATGGCTACTTCTTGCTTTGTATGATTTATGAAACGGAAAATGTTAGTGTCCAAAATTCATTTTGTAAGATCAACAAAAAAACCTTCCATTGGGTGGTTATTTGCTTCAAGCAGCTTTTCTAAAGTTGTGTGAGTAGCAGCCCACTCCATGTTGGTATATAGACTTTCAACATCAGCTGTGACAATCACAGCTGAATCTGGAAGACGAAGCCTTATAACCTCTCAGATGAGTTCAGAAGAATCCTTAAGAACTGTGTCTTACTCGTTTATAATTTACTTAATATGAAAATCGACAAATCTAGAAGCCAGAGCTGAACAGTAACCTATGCAGGAAACAATGGGTCTGCATTTAATACCGTGAGGTCCTAGGGGCTTGTGGATTTTAGGGATCCTTGTACTTAAGTACAATTTCTTCAAGACCAGGTAACACTTCACAGCGCAATCTGGCATTCTTTTTAACTCTTCATCAAGAAAACAAGTGCTATTTAACGGCCAGCAGGCCATCAGTCCGTTGTACTTCGAGTCATAGTGTTGGTGTGCACATTTGGCTAGGTAATCTGATCTCAGTGCTTCTTGAAAGCATCAAAACGCTGTTTTGACGCTTCAAGAAGCACTGAGACAGGATGCCTTGTTACTATAATCGATGACCTGTTCTCAAAAGGCAAGGCTCTGGCTCTTGCTGATCTTGAAGCTGCCAAACTTTGTTTCCAGCTTCTAAAGGAGCATAAACCACAAGTCATGTGTCATCAATCCCTCAACAGGTCCACACACCTCAAAAGAGATTGGAAAGATCATCGCAAGGGAAATTCAAACACTGTGAACAAAAACTACCATCACCATTCTTCAGCAAAGCCTCCCGTAAAAAAGAGGATGTGTCAAAATTCATCTAAGAAAGCCACTAAGCTTACTTCACGCAATTAGAAGCTGAAGAAAGGGATGAAAAACTGCAACAACAACAGCAAGGTGAAGAAGAAAAGCAAACTAGCAGCAGTTAACCCTCCTGTTGGTCCTGTTGGTAAGCAGTCAAAAAACGGATTGCACCCAGCGCCTGCCTGCCTAAAGCCTTAAAAACTTCATCTGATTTAAGATTACATTTTGCTTATCACATCCCACTGCCTGCTTATGATTTACATGCAAGTAATATGAATCCATAACTACTCTTCATGTGTACTATCTACTATGGAAAGGTGTGTTTTAGGTTTGGGGTCTAAATTTAGACCAGCTCCCAAGTTGCCCTCTAAGGACACTCTGGACTCTTGGCTTGAAAAGTTTGAACGCTCAGAGCAAATCAATGCTTTTTTCAGTTATAGGGAAGCTAGTGTGGGTAATCTTCAACATTTATTACCTTGCTTCCACTGTGGAAACTCTGACTGGATGCCTCCTAAGGCTCCACCAGTCTTTGAATGTAATCTATTGGAATCCAGACACCAAGTTTTTGAAACTCATAAAGAAGCTCTTCTGAAAGACTTTCCCTGTAACCTCACATGAGCCGAATATGTTGCTTTATGCTCTTTAAGAGTGAGAGAAGATGTCACAATTAGAGAGGCAGACAAGAACCTAGGTATTACTGTTCTGAACACATTTGATTACCTAGCCAAATGTGCATGCCAACTCTCTGATTCAAAGTACTACAGACTGTTGGCCTGCCTGCCATTAAATAACCTTTGATTCTTGACAAAGAGTTAAAATAATGCCAAATTGCACTGAAGTGTTGCCTTGTCTTGAAGAAATTGTACTTAAGTACCAGAATATCCTTTCTGATAGAGATCTGTTTGGTCTCTTTCAGTTTTTTTTCCATTTAAGCCAGCAAAATTTTATGTTATCCCTAAAATCCACAAGCCCTTAGGGCTTTGTGGTAGACACAGTCCTTAAGGATCCTTCCAAACTCATCCTAGAGGTTTTAAAGCTTCGTCTTCCAAATTCAGCTGTGATTATCACAGCTGATGTTGAAAGTCTATGTACTAACATGGAGTGGGCCACTACTCTTACAGCTTCAGAAAAGCTGCCTGAAGCAAATAACCACCCAATGAAAGATTTGTTAGTTGATCTTACGAAATGGATTTTGGACACTAACGTTTTCCGTTTCATAGATGATACAAAGCAAGAAGTTGTGATATCCCATGAGTAGCATAATTTACCTTCATCCACCTTAACATGCACCACTATGGTTACGTGCTATTTTGTCTGTAGAGCCTATGTGGCTATCCTAGGCCTCTCTCTGATATGCTATTTTGTCTCCGGTGTTCATGGTCATCTGTGTTGTGCTTTTCCTCATATAAAGAGCTGTAAACCTCGCATTCTGGTGATGTAGTTTGGAAGAAAACATCCCAGAAGGAGCCAGTTACAAACTGTGCTTTGGCATGGCTACAGGTTCTGTGTCAGGAAGTTACTTTGCCATAATCTGAACACCGATCTTAACAAGTATGATTGGACTGACCTACATAACATCCCAACATGAAGAGACATTATACAAATGACACGTTCTTGTTCCTGGTCACTGATAATACAAGAGTGTAGAAGAAGATGGCAGCTCAAGGCTAAATAATATACCGCTATCGTGACGCTGTGCGTATGTGCTTTTTAAGATTCTCATAGTAACTAGGCAACAAATTTAAGGATGCTCATGATAACTTCACGACACTTCCACCAGCCAAGAAAGATATGAGCACAAAATAACAAGAAATAACAAGATAATGAAGAGATGTTAAAATGAACAAAACTGTCAGATTGCATTGTCAGATATAAGCTCTTGAAACTGTTGATGAAACTTAGCAGTTGCTTTCCGAACTGGTCTGGTACGAACATCTTCCATGACCATGTCTGCCATATCGTTTGATACACCTGTTTTTGTTGCCACACATGCTTTGGAGCATTCTACAAGGTATAGGAGGCAAAGCAACCTATACGACCTATATGACCATTGTGTCCAAAACAGGTCCAGTTGACGTTGTCCCGTGACGCAGCTTTTCCAAAAGTGTTTCAGCAGATGAAAGGTTAATGAAGAAATTCGGGTCCTCATTATTGACTTTAAGTGTCAGTAAGCCAAGACAAGGGTTCGCACAGAGAAAGTGTGCTGGTGTAAACACTGGGACATTCATCTCATCACCAACGTAAATCAGGGGCCAAGTATTCAGTACAGCTTCTGTCCCAGTTAAGAGGGTTTCGAGCTCAAACATAGTGAGCAGGTTCCTGCAAATTGACTTTCTCAGTTGCAGTGTGCGTTTCACCTTTTGCACAAGCCTTTCGAATTCATAGATCCCTTCCATCAATGATGATAACTCCACATTAAACTACCATTTGATCCCATGGAGTGCAAACTGTTCAAAACTCCATCGTCAGTGGTGATTGAGACCCGTAGAATCTTCAATGTGTTGTCAGCAAGTTTAAATTGCTGAGCATTGTCTGATATAATCTTAGATGGTGTTCCATGTCAAGAGGTGAAACACCAAAGGGCCATCAGAAAAGACTCTGCAGTCATGTTTGGAACCAGTTCCAGATGCATTGCTCTTGTGCTCAAACAGGCCAAGAGCGCTACCCAAACCTTGGCATGGTCACCTCCGGATTTCACAATAAGGGGTCCAAAATAGTCCAATCTTGTAACAGCAAATGCGGGAGACTGGGGCAGACACTCTTGGGGTAGAGGTGCTAGGTTTGGCAGTTTGTAGGGTCTGGCTGGTAACATAAATTGATACATAGTCCCCTAAAATAATAAAGTGAGAATTATAAAGCCACTTTGCCCAGAACTTAGGAAGTGTTCATCCCTCAGCATATTAAGACCGTTAATCTTAATATTTTTTGGTGTAAATCTATGGATTTCTTCACTGATAATTGGCAATATCTATTATTTTATTCAGACACTTGCATTAATGATAACACTACGGATCTGAAAGGGGCCTTCAACTGGCCAGAAACCCCTGTTGGACGAACTCGCACGGTTCTGTGCCCTGTAGCCAATGAAGACAATCAGCCATCATCAGCTCTTCGTGTTTGCAGCCCTGACTCCAGTAAATTCCCAACTTGGGGAACTCCAAACACAAGTCTGTGTCCCTTTCTGTCAGAAAGAACTCGAGAACTGCAAAAGCTTTCAATGGTAGGTGTAGTGTATTGGCATTGTTCTATCCATTAATGTACATGTAGCCACCTTAAAGTCCATGAAGTATGTTTGTGCGCATGTGCAACTCGAGCACATGTTCTTGGAAGCCTATGAGCTTGGATGACAGGAAGCGATGGTTGTCTAGAAAGACTATGGGTTTAATAAGTCAGGTTAACCCGAGTCGTTACAGTAGGTCAACTGGAAATATTCCCTCGGAATAATTGCGGGTCTTCTATATTAAATAAAGGTACATCCTTCACCAAGTCACTTTGAAATGATTTGTCCAAAAGATATCAGACATCAAGAAGGTCAACTTAAAGTACAGCACAGGCCAACACCTCATTCTAAATGTGAATTAGTATGGTTGGAGTGTACAAGCCTTCATGCATATAAATTATATGCTTTCAAGGGCGAATATTAGCATAATTTCACAGCTCTGCAGCTTTCTCATGTCATCAACAGGCAGTTCTAATTCCTTTCTATTTGTCAGTTATTTCTTACCTGCTGTTGTTCAGAGTAAATGTTATTACCTGTCTTCTCTAGGCCTCTATTTCAACCAAGCAAGGTAAAGTGGACATTATTCAAGTGGATGAGGTCTCAGGCAGTCTCTCAAATCTCACAAAATCGGCAAGAACCATGTCTAGTGCTGATGTTGCGTTTTCATCCCGGTTACTGACTGATCTCACAACTGCAGTAAGCAACACCGATCACCTTAGCCAGGAGAGAGGCGTCGAGCAAAACGTATGCTTTCGAAACCTCTTTTGTGAAGATTCTTGATAGAGCTCATCGACATCAATAACTGATTTTCATGTTGACAGGCAAACCCACGGTCTATTCGCAGAAAGCTCTATCACCAATTTATCTCAATAGGGATTGATAATTTGACTGATCCTAAGCCAATCAAAGTTATAGCATAACAGACTCACTAAAAACTGCTGGGATGTCACGGTAGTATCAACACTCTATGTATAACATAAATTTGCATGGTGTAGTAGAAATAACACTTTTGCCTACCGTGGAGTGATAGAGGAAGGTTATGTTCATCTGCCTTCATGCACCTAGTAGCTCAACCTTCAGTGGGTGTAGGGTGACAGGAAGGGTAGGGGTAATGGATTAATAGAGCTAAGCATCGAACTAAATGTGACATTGGAGACCTAGACATAGTGAGGTTGAACGCAGAAAAATAGAATGTCCTGGCACATGTTGATGACCCCAACATGCAGGACCACAATGCATATCTTAACTTGAAATGTGGGGTCAGAGCCTGTGCCCAATCCAGCAGGACTGAGACATAAAGCATTGTAAACATCATAAGTAGTGCATGGGGCTTCACATCCTCAAAGAGTGACATTGAACAGGTGTTAATTAACGTTTGCTCCTGAGCACATCAAAACCGACCTTTTAGCTATGAGAATATTTAGCTGCTTTAAGAAAACTCCATACCCATTTTCAAGGTCAGCTGTGGTCATATCACCTTAGAAAAATTTCTATACATTGACATGAGCTCTGAAGAAGTTATCACTCTGCCTTCTGATTGGTTACAAAAGTCACTCACACCAGCAAAATTTTGTGAACTTTTGCTGGTGTGAGGGACTTTTCTTGAATTAATGATCCCAGTGTGATGTCTTGTAAGAGTTATTAATTGTATCTCCCATCCACTGAGAGACTTGCATTCCATTTTCCCAGTGTTTGAATGGAAAACTGCTCTCTTCTGCACCAGATTCGTACAAATGTGGTCAGTACAGTAAGTAACATTATGAATGCACCTGCTGAGGCACTTTCAGGATCATCTACAAGGACAAAGTGAGTATCTAGAAGTGATATGTCCTTCTCTGTCTACCTCTGCAGGCTTTGCAGAGCACTGTTACTGCTGCTCTCTACAGAATGGATGTTGCTATTGTGAGATGTCCCCCTTCCTCTCCTGTCGCTATTCAATGTTTGTCTCTCCTGCAGCTCTTTCATGTTCTTTTCCTCTCTATAACTCGTTCTGGACCTCATTGTCTTCTGTCATGGGAGGATACTAGAAAAATAGCCAGGTCTCAGGCTCACATGTGCATACACACCTGACAAGAAGAGCGGAGTTTGTTTAAGAGGACAATGTGCTAAGAGCAGTTTAGCAATCAATCAAGGCACTCTGTCAGAATCCAATTACAAGTTTTATTGGTTTCTAATACTTTTCTTGGCTGATCTAAGCAAGAACAGTTTTATTTTGTGAACTAAGCTTGTCCACACAGTGAAATTACGTCAACCAGTAATGGTACTGTAGAACAGGAAACTTTTGCGGGAAGTTTTGTAAACTTTTCAGCCTATTTCATGGTAGATTACTTTCGTGATTTACATAAGGCCTGTTCCATTCAACATAACACATCTGTAGGCTGGCACATTCTAGAGTCTTCTTCACAAAGATATTTTTCCATCCATGCACAAAATAAGTGAAAATTCACATCCAATAGTAATCATCCTCTTTGTGTGAGTGACCTTGATTACATTATAAAAAGAAATGGTTTGACTAAAACATATTCACCACCTGCTCATTACAAGATACAGATAACAGCTTTGGTTATGGGCAAATATTACTACTAGAAAACCACAGTTTATTACTAAATGTATACTGCCTGTGCTTGATTGCGCTCAGTGTTATCCTCGCCATGGAGAAACTGGCTAGCTCGATCCCTGTGACCAATGGAGAAAAAAAAATAACCACATCTCCCAATGTTGCTCTGGCAACTGTTTGCCCCAACGAAACGCTAGGTTTGACGCTTCTGTCAATGGAAGAACAGCCACGAAATGAAGTGAATTACACCATCAACATAAAAGAGGGCAACATATCTGAGAGTGCTACAAGAGGAACATCATTCTTCCTCTCTAGGGCAGTTCAACTACAAGCTGTAGACAATGAAAGAAGTGAAAACCTCACTGCAAGTGATAGCAGCCCTTGCTCTGTGCCCACCGTTCAGTTTGTGGTATACCAACATGTGGGCCTCTTTGTTGATCCCAGACTGGTGTCAACAAACTCTTTTGTGGGGTCAAAAGTTATTGCCAGCCAAATTGGCAGAAATGGTAGTGTGGAGAATCTACAAGAGCCTGTGAAGATGACATTTGACGTTGATCAAGAGGTAAGGTATAACTGAACCTAGCTTTGAGAAATTCACTTATTGGTAATTTTGTAATAGATCAACGCATGTGAGAGGAAATGATCATCTAGAAGGAGCCAAAAAATAGACACCTGATGTTTCGACTTCAGCACGATAGGCCATACTGATAAACCATCATCTGCCTTGTAATGATGGCAAACTAATAGGCATGGAGTGGAATACAATGAGCAGAAAAGAAATGAAGCCGCATGTAGATTAAGCTGTGCAAGAGGAAAACGGCATGAATGGAGACATCAGTGTGGTAGAAAGCCCATTGTGGTTGGGCTTGATGCAAAAACACACCTAGCAATACTCATATACATGCACAAACACACATTTATGCAGCTAAGAATATACACAGACACAGAAACAGACACAGATATGCGTGCACCTGTTAACACACGTTTAGAGGTTGAACCACAGGAAATTAGTTTTATGTCTCAGTCCAGACACAATAACCCCTTACCAGATGCATTTGCTGAAATTTTTTAATAAATGACTTCATCAAGGGGAGCTTAATTCTCCCAAGAACATTCCTTAAAGATTGCCAGGTCACTTTATGCTGGAGTGAAGGGGAAAAGGGAGCAAAACCATCAACCTCAGTGTTACTAATGAACCTTTAAATCTTCACTGCAGAATCATCACCGTGGAGTGGAGATGTATAGTGGTCTTAGCACACATGCACATGATAGCTTAGCACCTGCAGAGGGTTGTCTGGTAATAACTGACACCTTATTGAGTTCATATATTGTACTTACATTCTTTGTGCTGTTGTAGTCTAGCAATAGTATCCCTGCTCGTCACTTGTGGCATGTTGTGTGTTTAAGAGCAGAGGGCTTTCTACAAGATGTATGGTGTTGATTGCCCCCTAATTTCTGGTTTGCAGTTGTTGTGCCTGATTCCCCATCTCATTTCTTGTCTCTGTCTTTTAGGACCTTGCTCACTTTAAGGCAAACTGCTCATTTTGGGACTTTCGGAGCAATGCCAGTGAGTGGTGAAATGATCCATCCATCGCACTTTCGATTATTCGTGATAGTCTTCTTCTTTCCAGCTCATCGAACTGGTCCGTGTCTTATTGGCATTGTCAACAACTGCACACAACATTTGCAGAATATTATGTAGAACTTTCTGCATGTGTTTGTTTATTTGGTGCAGATAATGACTCCACACTTCAGCCTGGTTGGAGTCAGCAGGGATGCACTCTAGATGGAGAGCCGGAGACAACTGCTAATGGTCTGCGTGTGACATGCAGGTGTACACATCTAACAAACTTTGCATGTCTGTGGGTAAGACCTCAATTTAGTCCTAACAGTGGATGATCTTTTGCTGTTATGGCAGACTTTAGCATCTTCTCTCTTCTTATTAATTGAGCTGGTTGAAGACGGGAATGTTTTATCTCTGAGAAAGAGTGCGGAACCTTTTCTGTTAATGTTAAATGGGTGATCATTGCAAAAAGTCACTACAAGTTCGTCTATAGAACTCTGAATCTCAGGCAGCTGTGTGTGTGTGTTATTACTTATCTTGGCATCTGATTTTCTACTTTGATGACCTTACTGAATGTTTACTTGTAATGATCTCAGTTGGTTATTTGGTTTGGGTATGAAGGGATGGAGTGACATGGTACTACAACTGTTCATCAAGGTTGTGCACTTCTTGAGCAATGCATGATCATCCATGTATCTGACTTGCTCCTAAAGTCATCTGATTCTTACTGGTTAATATACAGATTAATTTACTAGTCCTTCTCTTGTGTGCAACACTTCATTATTTCTGTGATCTCAAGTGTCACTCTGATATCAACAATCCCTCTAGATCCTTCTAGAGATTTCATGTTCATGTGTAAATGCTGCAGCCACCAGTAGGCACTGCAGGATCTGAAGCCTTTTCCTTGATCTCTAGGTACCACGTTCGAAACAGGCAGCAGACGAGAAGTCACTATCGATTGTCACGTATGTCAGCTGCAGTCTGTCTGGCATTGCGCTTTTCATTACGCTTGTCTTGACAGTGAGAAACATGTAAGAGTCAATTTGACAGTAGCCTCCTTGTTGCATTTATTTTTGCTCGTTTGTTAGAGTCTTTACATCGTTCCTCCGTTCGCCCATAATTTGACTCTGTGTCTCTGTTTATGATAAAAGAGCTCAGCTAAAGCAGTACTTTGCTGCTATCTTCCCCAAATAGCACATAATTCTGATTGGCAAAGACAGTCTGTGATTATTTTACACCTATATATAACAAAATTTAAGTTGAAAGAAATTACTTTTATGAGCCCTTGAGGAAAAATTAAAAAGTTTCCAGTGAGCCTTGTCCCCAATTGCAGAGGCATTTTGTCTGATAAATCAAGGGGGCAATTCTTACGCAATCAAAAAGAAGCTAATATACAGCTGACATCCTGCATGAAACTGAAAGTAATATGTCCATACATAGTGTGTCGACTGCAGCCAAACGACTTCATGATGGACTGCTTGTAGCAATATATATTCTGGAATATCTGTGTGCTATCAGGCATATGTTTTCAACTAAAACATTTTTCTTGTTACCGTGCTGCTTTTCAGGCAATTCCGCAGATCACGTCATCTGCAACTGTTGGCTTGTTTGTGTATCTCCCTTCTCGTTGTCATTATCATCTTCACCATTGGTCTAGAAAGAGCTCGCCATGAATCTCAAGAAATCTGCCAAGCGGTTGGACTGCTCCTACATTTTTGCCTACTCCAGGCATTTGTCGTCATGGCAGCAGAGTCTTGCAATGTCTTCCTTCAAATTGTTCTGGTCTTTAGCCGTTTTGGAGAGAAGCTCATGCGTGTGATGGCTGTCTTGGCCTTTGGTGAGATGGACAATGATGTGATTTTGCAATATATTGTACTTTTCAGGTTGATCAGGAGAAACTACTGTCTTGTGATAAGTTATCACCTTTCATGCACGATAAGGAGTAAGTAACTAAAATGAAAGCTTGGTAGTTTATGTAATAGAATAGGTGTAAATTTTGCTGCGGCTAAACTTATATTGTAATAATGCATGGCTATGTAGCCCATGATCTGGAGAGGATAAGCCACAATATCAGCATACACAGACTGTGCTTATGCTTGACTCGTGAAAGTGAGGAAATCAATTAGCGATGATCCTCCCAGCCATGAAGAGGGTTTCTCCAAATTGTTATAGAATCACTCAGAATGAATGATAAAAGGACATTATTGCATTTTTAAAAGACTGCCTTCAACTGAAACATTAACTCCTGAAGGAGAATCTAGCAGCCATTCTCTACTAATAAAACATTGCCACCCCACCATCAACAAACACGCAATTTCACAACCACTGTTGCATTGATAGTAAAGTATCACAAGATAAGGCCAATGTTTTCTTATCACATGCAGTCTGGAATTCGAGGTATTACATATCATGGATGTTTGTTCAGCCATCTTGTACATTCCATGCCATCCATAACACAGCTATTCAAGCATCTATTGCTATTGCCGCTGTATGTATATACTGTGACTGTATAGTAAGCAGACTTGGGGTTGCTTGTGTTATAGGTTTCCGCCCACTTGCATTCATTTGGGTGGTGAAAGTGGAAAACAACTTGGTAATCAGTCACTTGATTCACTATCATCACTGTTAGCAACCATTTGTTTTCCTTTTTGTCTGCATAGGCATTCCAGTCCTCTTCATTGTTCCCACTGTATCTGTCTTGGGAGTAAGAATCTACAGTAAACGAACACGGTATGTTTGCTTCATACTGGCCAAAATTGAAATTACAGTCAGGAATGAAAAAGTTCAGCTTGGACACTTTTTAGTTTGGACAGGAAGAGATACAGAAACTAGAGAGGTTTCTTTCTTTTGCAACAGAAAATAAGACAAGCGGATTTCTTGTCAATGCCTCCGTGCTCTGTAAAAAGGGATTACAGAAGTACGTCTTCTTCCAAGGACTAAAACTGGTATATTGTTTTTACCCATGCAGGTGTTGGATTGACAGTACAGCTGCATTTTTTGCATCGTTTGTTACACCTCTATTCCTTTTTGCAGCCTGGAACTTCTTCCTGGTGATACGGGTTGTGCTGAGAGTCTCCCTGGCTTCATCTGAAGTGCAAAATCAGCATGCAATGTCAAGTATGAGATCAAGGAAGAGGCGCAAAGCTGTGCTAATGGGAAAATCGATCGTTTCTTTATCCTTCTTAACTGGCATGACATGGGTGTTTGGCGCTGTTCTTCTGGTTGAAAATAACATTGTCCTGCAGTATATCTTCGTCTTGCTCAACGCTTCACAGGGGATCGGTGTCTTCTTCTTTTTCGGGTCTGTTGTTAGTGGAAAGGGAAATACTAGGGGAAAGGGTGGCTTGAGAAGAGATACCAGCACACCCATTTCCTCTGTTATATGGAATCAGCTGAGGAACTTGAAAGGGCATGTAACAGATAGCCTTAGCACAGTGGAAAATTCTCCTGACCAATGCCAGAATCAGCCCTCCAAGGACAGGCCCGAATTCTGGCAAACGGATTCATGCAATAGCCTACTGTCCACAATCCATCCACATATACCTGCAAGTCATTTATTGGCCACTTCTCAGGAACACCAGCACAACCTCCCTGATACTAACGCAGGTGGTCCTACCACAACATTAACGAGCTCTGTCAGCATTAATCTCCCTGAAATAAAATCAATGAAAAAGAGTGGATCATGCACCATTGTTATAAATGACACAGCGAAAGTTCAAGATGTCAAGGAAATGACGCTAACAGATGAGTTGAGCAGTAACAAGGCAACCAATCTTTCTCGCTTCTCAACGTCGCAATTAACTATGGCTTCAAATGTATCAATGTCATCCGATCATGAGGAGATCGAGCTGTAATTTGGTTAAGCTGGACACTCTGGCAGCAACCTTATCCCAAAACACACCATTAGTCTGTTAGAGTGCTGACATACATAAAAGACTATCCACTAAAGAGCAATAAAATTCTTAAAAGAACACAAACCATGAGAAAAACAGTGAGAAGCTGAAGATATATGGACTAACATGCACAAGAGCACTTATAAAACTTAGTATTCTATAAGTGTGGTTTATCCTTTACACATTCCAGTCCATTTATTTAGTGTGAATAGGTTGCATTTTGTGCCATGTGCAATGCAGCACCTGGGCATAACATTCCCTCAAATCCACGTCTAGCACTGCACAGCACATTCACACACTTACACACACACCGTCATTTTGCTACAGATAGATAACAAACTTGGAAAGAAACTCTTGCATAACAAAAAAGGTGTGCTTTCTTCCTGTGTGGTATCGTCTCTTGCTTATAAAAATTCAATGAAGTATCTCAAAAGGACTATAACAGGAATAATATTATGTGATTGCTATAGCTTTATGAGCACCTGACCAAATATAACAGAAAGACAATACCTATTAGAGTTGATACTCTCATGAACAAGATTAATCACTGACTTTGAATATCAGAGAGTTCATTGGTCTGCAATATGACATTTAAAAGATGTGTGTGTGCGTGTTAGTTTTACAGTTATTTAATAATTGAGACGGATATGATCATTCTTGGGGTCAAAAGGACTTTTCAGATGCAGTGTTGCCGGAAACCTTCGTCCAATCACAAGCAGCTCATAGTGACCAGATTCCAAGAAGTCTGTTGTTACCTTTTGCTTGCTGCTCTTCACATAACCACGAGCAACATGCTGTCGCAGAGTGTGAGAATAGCCAGCTCGACAGATGGTGCCAACAACCTCGTCATTGCGTACTATGACCTCACCGCCATGAAGAGGAGTACAGTCTGTACCTCTACAAAGCAGGAGAAAGCAGAAAACTGTTAAAAAGCAAGAGAAAATTTCCAATTAACCCTCCAGCTGCAGCTCAGAGAAAGTACAGTCTGACACCATCTGGCTAATCACAATTATGATCATGTGAATGTCTGGCAAAAAAAGATTACAAAATGCAGTGGCCTGACAAAAAAAGAACATTACAAAATGCAGTGGCCTGACAAAAAGCACCAACTCCACCACTTCTACTACCTTTCTACAGTGAAGCTTGCCAGACGTGAGTGGACGCCATCATGCAGTTGCCTGGCAACAACTTCAGAGCCATGATATTCTTTCTCTGTTGAGCACATAGACTCGAGACCAGCTTCAACTGGTGTGTTCACACCACTGATGTCACTTGGCCAGCTGTGATAGCCCTTCTCCAATGAAAGCACTTTTAGGGCATGCACACCTGCATTTCGAAGACCAAATGACTTTCTTGCTGACCAAAGCACTCGGTAGATATGGAGAAGAGAAGACATCGGTGTATGTAACTCCCAACCAAACTCTCCAGTAGGAGAGAGACGAAATGCGTGGAGGTGATGAGAATGGATAGACAATGGGGCATGGTGAGAGAGTGTAGAAAAAGCAGGGCTGGTAAGGTCAGCAGATGTCAGCTGCTTCAGAATATCAACACTGCAAGGAAAAAATATATACAGACAACTGAAGAGATGGCCAAATAAAGCCCTAAGGGAAGAGAATGCAAGCATTACTAATATGAGTCAATGACTGTTTTTTACACTAAATGTTTACCTTCTTGGGCCTTGTAAGGTGAGCACTCCCACCTGTTCACTAACATCAGCTAGTGAAACTCGCAATTTCTTTTCGCTGAGGACCTGTCGGAGGTGAATTTTAAGGTGCTCGGCTGCTCCTGCTGCACTTGTGAGGTAAAACACGGGACCAGGCTTGGAGAATGCATTCGTGTCCATGAAAAGACTCTCTTGCTTAGCTTCCAGTTGGCAGACATTCAAGCTGAGCTCAATTCCGCCACGCTTGTTTAGTGTGCAGGTACTTGTGAGTTTTCCTGAAAATCACAATGACAGAACTCTTTTGAAATGCTGTCTAACACAAGGATCATACAGCATTTAAAACGAAACATTCACAAGACTTCCACAATGTTTCTAAACTGACATTTCAGCCTTCTTCACTATGATTACCCCAAGGAGGCTAGAAAGTGTAAAGGAACTGTTTATATTATATTCAGTGTTTGTATTCCCCATGTCAGGCACTGACCATTATGCCAGAGCAGATAAGCAAGAAGAAAGAAAAAGAAAGTGAGGTATAATTGAGAATCCGCTCCCCCCCCCCCCCTCCCCTCTAAAAAAAAGAAACAATCAACAAGTGGACAACAACATTTACTTTGGCATAACGGCATTGCTGCTGAATGGAAGCCCTTTTATGCTCAGAAGAACTTCCACATAGTATATCAACAAGGAAGAAAAACGAACATTATCTAGAGTTCAACTTTCACAGGAGATTCATTTCTTTACACCTTGTATTCCAAGATGCTCACAGTTATGCCACACACATCGTTACGATGACACAAATGTCATTGAAACATGCTGTGCACACTGCTTCACACACAGAAATCAAAATGCAGTGCTATCTGCTTCATTTTGAAAAGGCAAGTTTAGCCCAACTGAGCAATAAAGCATGTATTTTTTAAACAGGCACTCAAATTATAAATGTCACTCCAGGCGCTGTCTCTTTGAGATCAACTGAAGAATCGCTCTTGTCACCTTACCTGATGGCAAGTCCATGTTACTCGTAAACAGCCAGTTAGCTGCCTCCAGTGCGTCCTCCCCAAACAACAGGAACTTGCCACGGGATGACATATTAAAGATAGCTGCCTGATTACGGCACGCAGAGACCTCCTCAGCGACCTGCCAATACAAACAAAGTGCTGAATGAAATGCCCTCTCACAGCCAAAGTAGTACCGCCTTCATTTCCTTATGTAAGTGTAAAATGCCAGAGTGAGCATCTCTGAAAGTCCATAGTCAGGTGTGTAACAAGTAACAAGAAACAAAACACTAAGGCAGCATGATGTTCATGAGTCTGTACTGCCAAGAAAATTATCAACATGTCTACCAATCGCCACAGGTGCCATGCAGGAAAATAAATTGAATTTCAACCTTTTCATTTCTGGTTGATACTAGGGCTGAAATGAGTAGTACGGATACTCGTTTAGTCAATCATTAGTGCTTGGCAACCAACTACTCGTTTGGTAAACAAGTTAAAGGTTATCGCATGCATTGTATGTATCGCAACAATTTTCAAGTTGCAACCCGCAACTTGAGGTCATTTTCGATATGTTGTAGTATGAAATAGTATGTCAGCAGTATGTAGGCATCATATGGACATGAATATGAACATAGTTCTATGAATAACGCTACTTCCTACTGCCAGTATTCTACTGCAGAACGGACAGTGATGTAGCTTGTACACGTTGTATTCAAATGAGGTCCAGGCTGTAGCATGCACGGCTGATTGTTTACATCATCAGTGGCAATGTGCAATTTATAATGTAGGAGGTGATAATGGTAAACAAAGCTGCCATGCAATAGCAGCTGTTGCACCAATGAGCAAGAGTTTTTCCAGCCTCCAAAAGCTAACAGTTTGTTCATGTTACAGTTGTTGTTCGTGCAATGGCTACTGCAGGCACTGATCAAGTGACTGCCACAGGTCCGATGAACCTTCTGACGGTGAGACACGTCTTCAATTCAGTTCCAACGTGGACAGCACTCGGCAATTTGGGAGTTTTATGAGCGTACTAGCCAGAAGGAAGTGCACTGTCATCATTGCAAGAAGACTCCTTACCTGTGTAAAACTTTAACGCCGCCCAGTGCCCACACCCCATAAGTGTTTAGCAGTGCTTGACATGTACAGTCGATCACAGTGCTTTGTCTACATGGGAACATTATACCTAGTACAGAGACTACTGTAAAAGGTTAGAATCAAGTAGTCGGTTGTGAACAAAGAGAGTAATTGTTAAGGCAAAATGACCAATCAGTTCAGCCTAGTTGATACACTTTGCAGGTGGCAAATCCGATGAAGCTAAAGCAAGCTGAATGCCCTTGCAACTCTGCAAGGTTCATGATCGACAGATTATTCATGGTAAGGAAACAATTCATTCAGTGCTTCACATACCAGTGAATGATTGCCGGGAAAATCAAATGTGTGGTTCTTGTCAATGACTTCCCTGTAGAGATAGTCATCATGCCGAGGCAGTCCCTCTTTAGCACCACCATAGTCATATTCCCGTACCTAACACACACACACACACACACACACACACACACACACACACACACACACACACACACACACACACACACACAC
>JAOWAW010186172.1:0-19035 GCA_028565695.1 Nicola tetela
ACTACTACTACTACTACTACTACTACTACTACTACTACTACTACTACTACTACTACTACTACTACTACTACTACCTTCCATTGCACAGTATACAAACAGTCTCACAGGAGATAAAGAGACGAAGAAGACACGAGCATAACAAACCCAACTTTCCAGCAGCCTTCAGGACACTATTGTTTTTGCCCACCACAATTTCAAGATGCCATTTTTACCATGGCAACATTGTCAAAATGGCTTACTTGGAATTGGTCTATAGGGACGACTGTATAACAACTGACACTGGTAACAAACAAACTAATTATGTGTGTATATGTGTTTGGATTTGTGGGTAGAACACAACACCAACTTCACCACATATGACTACTATTTCTAAATTCTAATGGCCGATTGCAATCTTACACGGAAAATTTGAATCCTGCAATGCATACAGGGGTCTGTATTCTTTACAACCCTTACACAGTATAACATAGCCCTGTCAACACTGAGACAACCTCTTCTATTGCCAGCACATTATTTTATTACATAAGGCACAGCATTTCAGCCAGGATTATCCTGGCCATCCTCAGGCGAGATTAAGCAGGTAGGTAGGGGAGAACAGAGTTATACTGAAAACTTTGTATGCAGTAGGCGTTATACAACTATAGAATAACTGTTATGTACTACAGTTATATTGTGATTTGCTTCTTGTAAAAGGTTTGTCTCAGTGTTTAGCTCTAAAGTATGCCCAGCAGAAGGGATCTTTCAAACAGCCTAACCCTGACAATTAAGGGAGTGCAACCATTATGAAAAGACCCCCTGCACTTACTCTCTAACCCCTCAATGGGTAGCATGGTGTCAGAGCTGCTGAAGTGAGATGAAGCCTTACTTGGGGCTGGGATAGACGCTATTTCACTGGTAGCTTGCTGTAGCTGTTCTTCCGCTCGCTGAGTAACAGGACAGTCTGTGCTTACTGTTCCAGTTATCTGTGGGAAAATAAGAGTTTCTTATCCGTCCATACACCATAATCTATAGCATGCATATATCACCTACACAAAGGTACATACAAAGACACATGCACAAATGCACATACATGCCTCAATCATACAGTGTACACATGCACCTCACAGAAATACATGGTCACACAATTTTACACTGATGAACTGAAGAAACACCAAAGTTTGGTAATAAATGCAGTTAACAGCCTCACCTTTGAAGGTTGATTCCACTTGACTTCAAATGGCAAAGTGGCTGTAACATCAGTGGAGAATTTGCTCACTTGATGGCATTTCAGGCACTCCAAGTCTGTAGCTGAGCCTAATTTCACTCCCTCAAGGGCAGAAAAAAGGTGTGGTTGGATGTACAGAAAACCGGCACCTGTTTTGCCACGGTGATATGGTCAGATGTTCCAGAAGAATCGTCGGTCTTTCTCACCTAGCTTTGTGGTTGCTTGGGGTTGCTCTTGTCCAGCAAACAAGAGGCGTAATGGATTCCATGACCATCTGCTGCTTGATCTTTCAACGGCGCTCTCGAGCTCAGAACCAACAGCTAGATCAAAAGTTTCATCCAGGGGACAGTCTAGTTTTTTCTCCATGTCAAATGGAGTGCTGAGTTGTGTAATGCTGTCATCTTTGCTTTTCATACACACCCTCAGCACTTCCCCCGTCACTGCACGCACATGAATGGCTTCAGCGGCATCACAGCAAAGTTCATAGTTCCCATAGCGCTCCTTGCAATAGCCTTCATTTCCAGAGCACCGGAGGAGCAATGTGCACATGTCGGGATGGGTATAGACAGAGACTGAGAAGTACACCATCTCAGATAGAGGCCTGATAATGTAGTTACAACTGCACTGTGCTTGATAGATGCAGGAAGCCATAGACTGAACCTCTAAGTGACTATCATAAACCATCACATCACTGGGAGGGACCACGTCCCAGTTTGGGGTGACTCCTGCAGCACGTTTAGAGACTAGCACAGTAACAGGAGTGTCTTCTCGAACTTCTAACGGAAGCAACAAGGTCACTGGAAAATCAAGACCACAGTCACAGTGGGGACCAATGGCTACTTGCGGTGACAAGGCCACCTCACCGTCAAGCAGGAAGCCTTCCTTAATTTTCATGACCATCATAGATACTGGACTGTGTAAAGGAAGACAAGCTGGTGGGAACTTGGCCCGGACGTGCCCGATCTCCAAAACAGCACCCCCATCTTCAATAGTGCCAGAAGCTAAGTCACAGGAAATGTATGGAATTTCCCTTTCCTTCACCTCTTTCACTGGGGATAACAAGTAAAGGCAGAGCAAAGCAAAGAGAAATTTATTTGCTACGAGGAACTCATATGCACATACCAGCAAAAGTGTTTAACAAATGTATTCAGTGAAGTCACCAGCAATTCACCTTGTTGCAGAACCAATTCCAATTCATGCAGGCAAAAAAATGTTGGAAAAGGCTCATGGTTCATAGACTACCTACCAGGCCGCAAGAAATTCGATCCAGCAAATGGCCTGAACGGATAGCTGTCCAGCTCATCAGCACTCAAGCCACTTGTCTCTGCACAGAGTATAAAATTTGATAAAGCTGTAAGCTATAGAAGTCCGTGGTTTAGAGTATAACCAAAATTTTAATGGAATACTTTACCATCCTACAAGAGTGTAGAAAGAAGGATAAAGGGTTGTGAATATAGAGGAAGATACTTGGGAATGGGGAGAGTTTAGCTAGACATTATTAACGTCCATAATCAAACAAACGCATAATTTATGCATTGTTATGGGTGACTTTTGCAGTAGCACTCAGTATTACTAGTGAGTGATCAAAAAATTTCTTGATGTAGCTCTATCATAATTATATTAAAAGTTACGACAAAAAAAAAAATTTATAATTATCAACCAACCAATCTACATGATTTAAGACATTCAAGTTTTCATTTGGCATAGATAATATTATAGTGTTGCATGCAGGTGATATGACAAACAAAGAAAAAACAGTTTTCCCTTTCCACTTTCACTTACACTGAAGCAAATCCTGCTTGAGCTTGTGCAAAGCTAGACTAGCATCATCTATGGATATCTCTGTTTGATTTTACAAACTTCACCACATTCATGCTCAGGTAAAACTTATTTTAGAGAGGGCAGCTTGGTAGCTTTATATAGGTCTAGAATGTGCCACATTATATCATGTCAAACAAAAAGTGAATAAAACTTACCTGTTGTTTTCAGAGCTATGTCATGAAATGGAAGCACTGACCACAGCTGCAGTGTATCTGAAGGATATGTATATTCAGGTGCAGAAGTGTCCTCAGCTGCTGTAATAGGAACAAGATTAAGAGGAACAATTTGATCACTTGCAGAAGCTTTATTGCCTCAGATACAATGCAATCCTCTGAGAGAAATTGATAGTACCCAAAACAAACATAATCCCATGTCCGTGTAGAGGATGATGTTGCATATAGGCATGTACATGGATGCCAAAAGATGCCACGAACCAGACTGACAGTATATATAGTTTGTCAAGCAACATGGGCCTGGCAATTCATTCAATGGACAGTTTGTGTATTCAAACATTCGTTTTTCTCTGATCTTCACTTATAGAGGTAAAGTCCACAGGTTATGTAACAGACATGATGGCACGTGCTAATGAGCATGTGCCACCATGGCTATACGCTCGATCTAACACATATTGTGAGATTATTATTATTATTATTATTATTATTATTATTATTATTATTATTGTATATTTGAAGGGTTTCCCCAAATAGAGGATGTCATCTCTAATTGAGGGGTCAACATTGATGTGTATACATTACAACAGTAACAAGAAATCAGAGTGACTGATTAGGTGAGAGTGTCTGCTACTAGGGTACGGCTGTTTTGAACAACAAAAGGCAACAATTTAGGTGGGTGCATTATTAGAGGAAGGTACGTGTTGATACTTGGCTAGGTACATGTGCAGGGCAAGTGATAAGGATCATGTTGGTGTGATGTCCACAGAAGTTCCAGACATGAGCGGAATATGTGAGGTTCCTTTATTTGTTGCATGTCCTCTGGGAGCTCATTCCAGATGACTGAACAGGCAAAGAAAAATGAATTTGCTGTGCTTGCTTTGTCAATTTGGGGAAGAATCCTTGCAGCTGGGTGGCAGAAACTGTAGGCTGTAGTTGCAGGGGGAGGGAGGCAGTCTACTAACAGGGCTGGCTTGGTTGTTAGGACATGGTGGTAGGTTACTAGTGCACCGACACACCTGCGCCATCAAAGAGATGACCAACCAATAGATTTGAGCATCGCTTTTTTGGGGGTACTCCATGGTACTTTTAAGATGCATCAGGCAACTCCAGCTTGTAGGCGTTCCAGGCGGAGGGCATCCTTTGATGTGAGGCTGAAGTGCCACAGAGAGCTGCTGTATTCCAGCGTGGGACAGACATAACTAGTATAGAGATGTTTGACAGCAGACTGCAGTAGCCATTGACACATGAAGCGGAGCAGGGCACAGCGCTGTAAAGCTTTGGGAAGAATGGTAGTAATGTGCTGTCCCCAGGAGAGATCATTGGAAAAGACTATACTGAGATGTTTGTGGTGTTGAATTGGGGTGAGTTGCTTGTTCTACATCACAAGGTTTACGTCAACTGATCTTCCAATACACATAGTCAGTTTTTCGGGACTGAAGGAACCTCGGCAGGTGGCAGCCCAAGTTGAAATGCGCTGGAGGTCTGCATTCAGGAGAGTTTCTTCTTGTTTGTTGTTGGATCATGGTTTTATGATCTTGTGGAGAAGGACATCATCAGTGTATAGGTCTACATGTGTGTCTTGGGTTGCAGTTGGGAGATCGTTGATGTAGATCGCAAACAGTAGGGGCCCAAAGTGGGATCCCTGAGGTATGCCGGCTGATATTGGGTGCAGAGTTGACAGTGACTCTCCCACACAGACGTGGATGTTCCTTTCACTGAGGTAACTTTCCAGCCAAGAGGTGACTAAGGGAGATAGGCCCATGCTGCAACATTTGCAGAGCAGTCCATGGTGCCATACTTTGTCAAATGCCTTGTTGAAATTCAGAAAAAGAGCTGCAATGGATGAGCCTTGATCTAATGCCTTTTGCCATCAGTCAGTGACGTACAAAAGTTGTGTAATGGTGGATTGGTTGGAAATGAATCCAAACTGGTGAGGTGTCAAAAGTCCGTACTTCAGGAGGTGGGTAAGGAGATCTGAGCAGAGGATTTTCTCTAGTACTTTCGAGATGGCAGAAAGGAGGGATATTGGACGGTAGTACTTTGGTTGGTGGACATCACCCTTCTGTTTGAAGATGGGGTGCACCATGGTGGTTTTCCATTCCTGTGGAACAGTAGCCTGCCGGACTGATAAGTTGAAGAGGTAACAGAAGGTTGGCACAAGGACGGATGATAACTGTTCCAGGAGGCGGTTACTGATCCCATCTAATCCCGGGGCCTTACAAGTTGGGAGAGATTGTAGGGCTTTTGTGATGGTGTGCTTGGAGATATTGAGAAACTGGTAAGATGGCTTCTGTGAGCTCAGGCTTGGAGCGGTGTCCATGTCCACTGTAGGAGGCCTAGTATCAAGAGAGAGTGGTCCTTCATCGATTGAACATTGCTTGCTGAACGATTGTGCAAGGATTTTGGCTTTGCCCAGGTCCGTTGCAGTTAATTTTCCATCCAGGCCAGATCCTTTAGTGGAGGGATGCCATTTTTTTGTCGGTTGATGTTGCAGACCTTTGCTCTCTTCCACAAGGAGCCAAATTTCTCTATGTTGTCAGCATCTAAATGGGCACAGATGTAGTTTCGTTTAGCTTTGTGCAGTGCAGTTGTCAGTGCGTTTCTTGCTACCTTGTACTTCATCCAAGACTCAGTAGTTCGTGACTGTTGGAAGGCATGGTAGAGTCGGTTTTTCTTCCGCACAAGACAGTGAAGAGTTGCAGTAGACCAAGGTTTGTTCTTTGGGCGGACTGTGATCACTTCCGTGATAATGAAGTTTTGGATGCCTGCATTGACAGTTTGTTTCCATATTGCCCAAGAAGCGCCAATGCTTGCTCTGCGGAGCTGATCGGTCTGCAGTTCGTACAACAGATAGTTGTTGAGGCCGTCGAAGTCGGCTTTGGAATAGTTGAGACATGTGATGGAGTGTTTCGGTTCATGAGCTGAACGATTGGTATGTAGGTTAAGGTTAACTTTGATTGGGCAGTGGTCTGACACTGGATCGAGTACGTGTACGCTGGGAATAATGTGTGGGGCGTTGGTAGCCACTAGATCAAGGAGGGAACCTTTTGAGCCATCCGAGGAGACATGCGTGGTGCTGCTGACACATTGTAGAAGGCCGTGCGAGTTGAAGAAGGTTTGTAGCTGTCGACCAGCTGCGTTAGTTGTTGTGCCGCCCCATTTGGCATTTTTGGCGTTGAAATCTCCACTGATAATTACTATAGAGTGCGACATAGTACTCATTATGTGTTGAAGTGCATCTAGCATGATTTCAAAGGGTTGGTCCGGAGGTCGGTAGCAAATGCAGAACAGACTTGAAAGACTCGTCGGGGAAGCTTTGACGCACAGAATCTCTGCCAGTCCATTTGTAGTGGGTTCAAGGTCAGCATGACGTTTCCCTTTCAACATTTTGTTTTGGAAAAGTGCAATGCCACCTCTGGAACGTTTGGAATGAGGATTAAGGTGTGGATGGTCACGACAGAAGAGGTCAAAGCCATTCAGTTCAACCTGTGTGTCAGGGATGTGGCTGGTAAGCCAAGTTTCAGTGAGGCAAAGTGCTTGTGTTGGAGTTGTGTGCTAGGGATTCCATGTTAACGAAGTGAGACAGCAGACTGCGACAGTTTAGGACTAACAGTTGCCATTTCCTATGGGGTGTTTTGCAGTTGGAAGACATTTGGGTTGACCTCTTTGGGTGGAGATTTGTCATCATCTTTTGTAAATGATCTGTCATCACAAAACCAAGCTGCTTTCCTATGATCGTGTAGTTCTTTGAATAATGGCATAAGTTCCCTGCGGCGTGTGAGCTGCTACAGTGTGAGGTCTTCCCTGAAGCTGAGTTCTGGCCGTGTGTGTTTCAAGTTGCGGCAAGCCCGAAGTACTGTTTGTTTGCTGGCTGTGTCTTTCAGTTGTATAGGAAAGCAAGGTTTTGGTGGTGAGTCAGATGGATGTGGGTAACTGCCAACATGGAGAACATTCACTATTTCCACCTTAGATGTGATCTTGAAACTGTTTGCAAAAATAGATTGTATGGTTTGGCCGTGGTCAGCAGGTGGGCAGCTGAGTTCATGTTCTGAAAGGCCAAAAATTATAACATTGTATGATCGCTTAGTGCGCTTGGCCCTTTCAGCGACCTCTTTGAGTTCATGGACTTGACTTTGCAGGTCATGAGTCATCCTGTGTGCGTTGGACGCTTTGTGTGAAGCATTCATGGTGTCGTTTTCTATCTGCTCAATCTTTTCGTCAACATGAGCCAATAACTTAGCTTGCATTTCAGAAACTGCTGCACCGATTTTGTTTTGAATTTCTGATCGTATTTCCTCTTTTATTTGGGAAGAAAACTGAGAAGTGAGGGTCGATAGTTTACTGTTAAACTGAACACTGAGGTTCGTAATCATGTTTACAATTCCTTGTAGTGATACGTCTTCACTTATGGCTGGTTCTGTCTTGTCAGAGTTCTCCAACTCACAGTCCAAATCAATTACATTTTGCTCACTTTCCTGAAAAAGCCACCTTGCTGTCGGTTCCACTGGAGCGCCCAAGTTGTCTGATTTGCTTTCCTGCGGTTGTTTCTTTACTGATGGCAACAGGTGGGGGCTGCTGCTTCATGAGGGTGGCAGGAAGGGTGGTCGTGAGCATTTCTGACAGTTAAATCAGTATAAATTCACGATCTCAGAGATGATAGTTGCTGCCTTCTCGCTTTTCCGTTTGTGTGGGGATTCCGGTTCAGCCAGTTGGGAGTATAAAGCTGATCTTGCATCACGTAACTCGGCCTTGCCACTGTGTTGGTTTGTCAAGACTTTACTCTTGTATGTGTGTGAGCCAATTCAAAAAGGAAGGATTAAGCAACAGAGCATATCGCACATGTCGTGGCGTCCTCAATGACAATCACGAACCTTTTTCTACATTTAGTTTGTGTATCATAGTTTGTCATCTTTGCACCCACACGTACATCTAGTATAGTACCCATGCACCAAACACTCACACACACACCAGGGCTAGGGTTCAGACTGCAGACAGTTGAGCTCAGTTGCCCCTTTTACCTAGAATGATGAAGAAGAGTAAGAAGGATCAAGATAAATGGTGAGGTGTGGTGACACAGGGAGGAAACTTTCTGACATGGTGCCGTGACCAATGGCATCAATAGGAACTGAAGGGGCAGACCGTGCGGTAGGCAAGGAAGCCATGACTGAAGGTGCTGACCAAGCCGTGGTTGACACATAAATGATTACCGATACCCGTATCAAAGTGAAGACGATACAGCTGTTGCTCATGGACAACCCAAGGCCAAATGCCACAACCTCAACCAACGGATAGAAGTAAGCTGACTTCCAAAGACCTTCTCAAACGAAGGAAGAATCTAAAACGGCAGTTTGCAGTCGTCAAAAGCTGACTTGGTCTAAAGATGGCGAGAACGAAACCTAGCAAGCGGTACTTGAGAGCTGATCTGGAAAAGATAGAGTTGGTGCATGCAGAAATCGAGCAAGCATTTCACTTGAGAGTGCTGTATGAAGATCAAAATGATGACACGAGTTTCGATGCTTTAGATCAATGGGAGGAAAAACTAAGCAAAGAGTTGTTGGAAGGTGTCACTCCAGTGAGTGCTTACCTTGAAGAACATGGTGACAAAGCATCTTCTGTTCTTGATGACGTACAATCGGTATGCAGTTTCAACCTTAGACCTAGTGCTAGGGTACAACTTAAACAAACAATTCAATGTGCAAGAAGAGTAGACCTTAACCCCAGTGGTGTACCTGGTGTACGCTTTAGCTCACACGAAGAGCAAAACGGTCAACAAATGACATCCAAAAACGGAGTTGCGAGTGAGGATAATGTATGCGCTCAAGCCGCACATACTGTTGCACACCCTGCTAACCCGAGTACACACGTGACACCTCTTGTGAGTCTTGAGCATGTTGGTACACCTGGTATACAGCCACCCGTAACAAGTGTCGTATGTCTGGTCAATTCTACTACTATGCCGTCTATGGTACAATCAGTACAATCGGTACTGACACCCAGACCACGCCCTCGACCTGGTGTAAACAATATGACAACTCTGTCCTTGGTGCCACCTAACGCTACCATGCCAAGTGTGCAAGCCATCCCGAGGCAACCCATGATCCTGTACCTTCAACCACTTCCCACCGCTCTGAGAGTGGGACCATCGACACAACAGACACCCTCAAGCAGACCAATTCCCACGCTTCGGCAACAGAGGCACCATGAAATGAGACCGCCCCAAGGCCATCCCATACCACATACCAAGCAAAACGAAACCGTGACACAACCTGTATGGTCCGCAGGCGATGAAATGGGCCAACACGACCTTGCCGACTGGTTAGCTACTGCCAGTGCTCACACACGCAATCAAGGTTTCAGTGCCATGTATCACTTGAAACAACTGGAGTTTCTGAAATTTGATGGATCTCAGAGTCAATATGTACAATGGAACAGTGTTTCGTTCGTTTGGTTGACGAAGACGCTTTTGTGAGTGACGACCATAAGCTCACCAGGCTCAAAGAGGCGGTAATTGGAGGCACAGCGGAAGACATCACTGCCGGCATCATAGATGGACCTGGCGCTTACCAGGCAATCCGGGACGAGCTTGACCTGTGGTATGGAGGCGATCACCGCTTTTTAGAAAGTCGGGAGAAGGAGATCATGAACTTCAAACCAATCACCAGTGAATGTAACCTTGACAGGCTCCAAACATTTGCCCTGAAACTCTGCTATGCTTTGATCAACATATGGATAGCTGGCATTGAACCAGGCAGAGAGCTGTACCTCAAAGCCATGTGCAAAATTCTGAGAAGTTTACTGGTGAGATATTTCGAACAGTATGACGACAGGGAATGCAATGTCCACAGCTTTTCTCAATGACTTATCGACAGAATTCACACACTAAGGAGTGTCAACGAATGATTGTCAGGTGGTACTGACAGTCCAAATAGAGAATAGTGGAAGACACGAAAGTGAGTAATGAAAGACAGTATTGAAGACGTTTTGGCGTCTACGCCATCTTCAGTTTAGAAAGGATCAAGATAGGCTAAATGAGAAAGAGAGTACAGGACAAACTCCAGAATCTGGTGTGGTGTGTACTATTATGTATTAGTCTGGTGTGAAGAGTGTTGGTAGAGGTGTGAGTCTGTGGTGAAAGGTTGATCCTTGAGCGCGTGCATGCATGAATGTGTGTTGTTTCGTGGTGTGTGAGAGTAATGAGTGCGTGTGTGTGAGTCAGTCATGGCAGGAAGCCCATTCCCAGTTCCTCTTGGCAGTGGTTAAGTGTGGGTTTCTCGGCTTTGATAGCGAATGCTTCTTCCACATGGAGGCGCAATCTGTTGCACTGGTAACGTATCATTCAAATTTGATGTTTGGTGAGGCTTGTGGGTGTTTCAGGTGGTAGTGTTCGCCGAATGTCAAGTCGTTCATGTGTTGTCTTGCTGCCGTTACATGCTCTCTGGCTTGGTCGTGTAAGTGGCGAGTCGTCATGCTGATGTAAAACTTGCCGCACAGAGAGCACATTGCGCGGTACACGACAGATGATCTTTGGCAGATCCCTGGTGCTGGGCTTAACCGCCGCCAAGAGGAACTAGGAACAGGCTTCCTGCCATAACTGACTCACATGCACACACTCATTATTCTCACACACCACGAAACAACACACATCCATGCATGCATGCGCTCAAGGATCAACCTTTCACCACAGACTCACACCTCTACCAACACTCTTCACACCAGACTAATATATAATAGTGCACACCACACCAGATTCTGGAGTTTGTCCTGTACTCTCTTTCTTGTTTAGCCAATCTTGATCCTTTCTGAACTGAAGACAGCATAGACGTCGAAACGTCTTCCATACTATCTTTCATTACTCACTTTCGTGTCTTCCACTATTCTCTATTTGGATTGTACTATGCAAGTGAACTGTAAAAAGTCGTTCGACATGTTGGTACTGACAGTAACACAACCGACAGTTCATACCACAACGGACCACGGACCATCCAACCTCATCAGTTCAGATAAGACTGGACAACTTACTGCAGAACTTCCAGCACCACATTACACCAGTGAAGCTCTACTTACCAATGTGCAACGAGTCCGTCACCACTTTATCTCTAGGTGTGGTCAACGATCCCAGCAACACACCACTGGGGACAAACAGCAACTGCACCGCCCATTGCTGCCTACGCCATGTGTCTTTTGCAATCAACATCACTACAATGATCAGTGTTCTGCTTTTGTCCATCATGTTTCATGCAGACAGCAATTGCAAGCTCACAACCAATACTTTCTCTGTTTACGATGCGATCATCGCAAGTGACAATGTCTAACCTCTCACATCAAATGCTACCGCTGCGGACGAGTAGGACAGCACAACTGGTCATTGTGCCTACTAAATTTCCAGTGCTACCATCCTCTGTGATGACTGCAGCACCTGTGGTGGAGACATCGCCTACACAAATACCTGTTGATAGTGCTCTGACGCAGAATGGTTTATCCACTGTCACCACAAGTCAAGTTCTACTCGCTGGTGGAGATTCTGTTATGCTTCAAACTGCTACTGCATCTATTTCACCTGTCGCAGTGCTAGCCACCGAACATTTAAGACAGCGTTTCGCAAAACAGCTTGGTCTACAACCTGAACAGCAGTCCACACTCTCTGTATTTACCTTTGGTGCTCAACGACCACAGGCTGCACCAACTTATTCAGTCAGCTTTGAGTTGAAAGATGGATCTTTCAAACATTTCATTGCTAATGTTGTGCCTCAGCTTACAGAAGCAATCTACCGCGGACGTCTCCAACCTGATGACAAAGCATTCTTGTCAACCTTCTCTCCAAATCAGATGGCTGACACACTGCCAACACAACGGGAGGCAGCACAAGTAGACATCCTCCTCGGTGCTGACTATTTCTGGGAGATTGTCAATGGAGACAAGATCACACTTCCTTCAGGCCTCTTCTTGTTGTCCTCAGCACTTGGGTACATCCTGAAAGGCCGTTACCATGAACTAACTAGTACTGAGACCGACCGACAATTGCTTCATTCCTTTCTTGTGTCCACCGTCAGCAACACATCTGTTCTTCATGTTTTTGAGGCTCTTCATACTGCCTCAGGAATGGTTGCTGTACCACCTAATTTGGAGGACTACTGGAGCCTGGAGTGACTTGGCATTATGGATCCCATTGACAGCAACAATGACAAGATGGCACGAATCCATTTCAAGTCCCATGTTTGCTACTCCAATCAGCGCTATGAAGTGTCCTGGCCTTGGAAGTCTTCCTGGCCAGATCTACCTGACAACTTTGGTCTTGCATTTGGCATGCAAGAAGACTAGAAGTGAAATGAATGCTACAACAGCAGCAATTGGCCCAGTGTCATCAGTCAATCATGTTAGAAGTGTTATGTTAGGTGTATTAACAAGTGGCGTCTGCATGGAGCTGTCGCAGGCCATATGGTTTACATTTTGCGGATGCCTAATGCCACGCAAAGTCCACTTTGAAGAACTCATTGAAGCCCTACATTGCATACAGGACTAGGACTGGGTTGCTACAAGTTGCAACAACGCTAAGTTGCTTTGGTTGGGACAAACGAGGTTGTAATTGTGTTTACAGCGACAGAGTTCCCTGAGCTCATGTTCATCATGCAGTCTACCATGTAGATCTTGAAGATGCGACTAAAACAAACCTACGTGCACGAAGCGCAGTGTGGGCATGCTGGAAATGTTGCAACTTGGTGGAACCAAATCCACCTGTATGCATTCAACTGCATCAGTCATATGGCCCTTTCCATCAAAAGTTCAGAGCTTACGGTAACAGCTGCAATCGAATCAGCAGTGGACCCAGGACTCCCTATCGCTATCAATATCAGAGAAAAACAATTTCAAAAGTTTAGAGTTCACAGCAACAGCTGCAATTGAATCAGTGGTAGGCCCGGGACTCCCTGGCATCTAGAATTTGTTCCTCTTCCCTTTTTTCACACGGCTTTAGAAAGGTTTTCTCTGGCAATGTATTTAGAAAGGTAGACCTCGGTGCATGGCATACATTACAAATAGCTGCAGCTGCACTGCATGGCTCGGTTGAAGTATGTACGCCTTCCTATCATACATTTTGATCGGGGAAAAAAGACGTGATTAGCACACGCTGGCTAGTAACGATTGCAGCGTGACAAACACACACACACAGACACATGGACATGAATTAATTGTCTGTGGAGCCCTCCTCAGTCCCTACGGGCCTGATGATGGCAATAATACAGATGTTTTGTGCCATGTCATTTGTCATGCTTGAGGTGACGTTAGCCTTTATAGCTTGTGTTGTTACTTGCTGGTTCCTCTGTATTTCTATGCGGACATTTCAAGCAACACTTAAAACAGATCACTGCCAGTCTGTACAGAAACCAAAGGAGAGAGAGAAATCTACAACACTAGTACAAGACTAAGCTCATACTGTTTTGGGACCTAATTGAGTCAGAAGGGCTGTAAGACATGCCAGCCGGTCCCAGGGCCATACAAGGAAAAGCAAGATTCAAGCTAACATGAAAGACAGGTTTGCACCACACTATAACAGCAACCGCTCATACAGTGTGTCGCACACGAAAACCACATGTACCACATCTGAAGCGCACCTCTCATCTTAGCCACGTCACACATGTAGTTAGCACATATACTGCATTACACATGCCACTCACATATGCCACATTGCATGTACAGTTGGGTGACATAGAAGAGGGGAAAAAGAAAGTTTTAAATCAATAATAATACTGACAGAGAGCAAGAGGACACCAGTGAAAGGACAGACTGGTCCGTGTGGGTTACCATGTACATCAACCAGCAGGATGCAGGAGTGCCACAAAGATCACACTCAGCCTGACCATCAATGCCCTCAGGAAGATGCTGTGTCACTGAGTGGGAGTAATGTGCAATAAAGGGCACGGTATATAGTGACATCATGGCACTGTGACATGCAGCAGTTACAAAGGCAATAGCATGGCAGCACTAGCTAGCACAAGAGCGAGCACAACTCCACACATACATGTAAATGCTGCTTACTCATCTGGTAAAACAGTCAACACACAAACGTTGTGTTTGCATCTCAGGAAACAATGATAGCCAGAAAAGGGACATCTAGTAATACACCTGGACTCTAATTATTGTTAGCCAAAAAGTATATTCAGCTAAACAGAATAGCCAACATTTATAAGTAGTGCAGATCAGAGAGGAGCAGAAGAAAACGGCAACACTGGTACAGAACATCTCCTGCAATCCCTGTTATGTTTTTCAGCAAGTTTCTTTAGGATTTTCAGTTTTGCAAAGGGTTAGAATGGACTTCACTGTCTAAATGGGGTGTCCATGCACATCCGTGACCATGCTGGTGAAGAATAGACCATATATTGTGAATGTCATCATGTTTGTCATAGGAGCACTTGTGACCATGTCTAGTAATTTGTACACTCACCACTAGTCCCATCACCATAAGCTTCATGTTCCCTCCTTGCAAGGGAGAGCCGTTGTTTTTCTTGATCAGGAAAGTTCTCCTCCAGCCACTGTAACTGCTGATGATATTTTTCAACGTATGCCTATTGTGTGATATACGAAAAATGAAGACATCAACAGTGATAACTTTGTAAACAAAGCTTATACTATTTTCCATAAGCTGATAAATATGACCAATTGTTCTTGTTAATGTGTAAACCAGACACATTCTCTAAACAAGCACATCCACATTGTGCAACAAGAATCATGATCAATGCCTTCGCCATAGAGGCCACCATTGCAAAAGAAAGTCCTTCTGCAGGCTATCACCACTGTTCTCCTGGATTGAAAACTTCCAGCCCCACGAAATAGATGCAGCAAATAGCCTTGATCCAGAGCCCATTCCATAGTGATGTCATCCTACCAACGTTATAGCAGTACACAGCACCAGAAATACCAAAGCCTGGATTAAACAATTGTCATCTGAATGCTCATGACTTATCAGACCAACTAAATTATAGAAATTAAACGTTTGAATAAATTAACATCCTAGATGACTCCTTACGGTCTTGGAGACCTGGTGTTACCAGATGACAACAGAAGATGAATCAGGCATAGTCAGATCTCACTTAGTGTTTCACCAAGACTGAACAAGCACCAAGCATAGTGGTGGAGTCATACATAGCATTATGAATAATATGGTATGTAGGTGGAGATCTGACATTAAATCAAAGGTGTTGTCAACCCACACTTACTAGCAGAACCCAGGAAAACTGAGCTAAAATTATCATTGTTATTCCTAAAGAAAACTCTCAATATAGAGCAGCTGAGTATTACATTGCTGATGACTCAGTCCAGCATAACATTTATAAAGAAATCCGTCTGACCTTGTCAAATACAAAATTTCATTCTAACAAATTACTTCAGGACTACTCACTTTAGTTTGTCTGGCTGAGGTCAAAAGTGAACACACTTCTGTATGCCTCATAGCAGAGGCCATAGCTAGAGGAGTAGTACCATCCTTTCCACACACAAACAACACATCCCAACAGACAAATCAGACGTCTACATTCAGTCACAGTTTTTAGTGCTGTCTGTACATGGGGAAGGAATTTGTTTTCTAATTTCTGCTGATGTTGAAAACATTTATGAAACATATTCATCTGACATCCAGGGAGATGCTTTGATTTGCTTCTACAGCTGCAGGTTGATTTTGGAAACAGATCTAAATGCATTCACATCCTCAGTGATAGTATAAGCACTCCCCCATCTTTGTATGACTCATGCAGCCAGAGGCATTCTTGGAGAAACATCTCACCACAAGAAGTTTCTAATCAGGACAGCACAATCCCGACCGGGTTATTACAATCATGACACCATTGCAACTCACCGGTCATTAGAAAGAAGCACTGACACTGGACCAGAGGAAAGGAAAAATCAATGAGGTAATTTATCTGTGTAAATCCGTACACTGCATGGTGTCGGTCATTATCTGCCTATGTAGACAGTGGCATTGCAGTCACCCGGCAATGCAGCGCTGGCATTGGTACAGGAGGTGGGATTGTTCGTGTAGTAGTGGCTGTGGCATGATAGTTCAGTGGTTAGAGCATTCATGTGCGATACAGAAGGCCCTGGGTTCGATCCCCAGTTGTGCTGCCGAATCTTTCTTTTCCTCTGGTCCGGTGCCAGTGCTTCTTTCCTTTGACTGATGAGTTGGGATGGTGTCGTGAAGTTTCTTATGACTGGCACGCTGGGGAAATCCTTTGACTGGTATGCTGGGGACTACCCAGTCAGGATCTCTCAAGTGCTATCAATGTTAATCTGGTTTAACAGCTATATTCTCAGACAATGCATGCTCAAGTTGTCATGATAGAAAACATGCATGTGCACACGCTTTTCTCAGTTATCTAGTAAGGTGTATGACCTGATGCATTTTTCAAACATATACAAACAGCCCTCACAATAGCCACTACTACACATTTACTTGTTCATTACATTTATTGTTAAATCTGTACAAACACTCAAATTATTGACTTCCACGACCTTTATTGTTCTGCCAATGCCAGGGCCAGCTCTAAAGAACTGGCCTTAAGTTCTAGCTTTGTAACTCTTGCTTGACGTTGTCCAATATCCACTGTACAAGATGCTATGATTGCCATGCTGTAGCCTATGTCCGCAATGACCTGAGCTAAGCTCAGGATATCTATTATCATATTCACTGACTGTGAGCATTTCTTGCTGTGAGAATCACGACCAACCGATCATTTTCTCATGTTTGTGCTGGTGTCACATGGTGGATTTTCCAATGTGATAACCCCCCCTCAAACCTAGCACATGAGAGACGTTTTCGCCTGGAAGATCTATTATGATGGATTGTCCCCTCCCTGTAAAAATGCCTTATCAACAAACTAGGTGTTAGAGCCTTAAGGAGATTGTTCTACCGCAGATGAGAGAACGCACAGATGGGGAAGAGGGAGCATCTATCCGGAGACTAGACTGGAAGTTTTTATGTACATTGAAAGAGAATTTTTGCTGGGAGAATCATAAACAAATCATTTTCTCTTTTTAACTGGCTGCAGCACACAGCGGACTCGAACCTGCGGCGACCCAGCACCTAGATGAATGAAAATCACATGATCTTAACTGCTCGACCAATCCGCCAGCTCAAAAAAGCTGGTTTCATGGTGCGCTTTGTGACTTCCCCTCTACACAATCCGATATCCACTGTGTGAGACGCTATGAAGTGACTACGATGTAGCCTACCGATGTAACAACCTGAGTGAGGTCCAGGATTTATTATAGATGTAATCACATTGAAAGAGAATTCTTTCTGGGAGAATCATAAACAAATTAAAAAGGGAAAATGATTTGATTATGATTCTCCCAGAAAGAATTCTCTTTCAATGTGATTACATCTATAATAAATCCTGGGCCTCGATCAGGTTGTTACATTGGTAGGCTACATCGTGGTCACTTCGTAGCGTCTCACGCAGTGGATATTGGATCGTGTAGAGGGGAAGTCACAAAGCGCACCATGAAACCAGCTTTTTTGAGCTGGTGGATTGGTCGAGCAGTTAAGATCGTGTGATTTTCATTTGGCTAGGCGCTGGGTCACCGCAGGTTCGAGTCCGCTGTGTGCTGCAGCCAGTTAAAAAGAGAAAATGATTTGTTTATGATTATTAACGTGTACTACGGAAAGCCCTGCACTTATGCACCTGTTCAAATAGACCATTATGATGAAGAAGAATTATTTAATGTCTTCCAAGGAATGTGAATCACATGTTATGTAAGTATTGGTTATTTATACAGATTCTGTAGAACTCTAGAGTAGCATGACAATTCAGCTGACCAGCCCTTCACATACTTAGCTGGCGCTGGGATACCCTAGAGTTTAAGGTGTGATCAGTGAGAATTTTTTTCTTGGCGTCAAGGTGGAACTTGAGAGGAAATTAACTCTGCTTCAGCAACAAGGACACATGATTGATTTCACGACGCAAAAAGAAATGCTCTAGGCTGCCTGCAAACGCCAGAATGGCAGGTGATACTTTGGGATGATGGTGTGATCCTTTGGGACAGTGGTGCAATCCAAATGGATTGCATACTTTAGACTTCAAGTATGCAATTCTCCATTTGGATCGCACTGTCATCCCAAAGTGCATGCCTGGCGTGCGCGTCGTGCTGAAAAAGATGGGCTTAGAGGCCTTGCTAGTGTCGTGCTATAACTGAGGTGCTGAGAAAAGAAACAAAAGGTGCATAAGATTTGGGGGATCTCGATCAAGCGCTAGTGCCAGCCATTGTTATTGCAACAGCCTAATCATGATCAGATCACATCCGGGCACTGTGTCTGCTGCATGGCCCCACATTGATGTGCCATTTTCTTCAGCCACACTCTGGCTGCAAATTGCGAGGGACTTCATGCTGCACACAGAGCTCTCCACCAGCGGAAAATCAAGCGACACTCACACTGCCCTGTCTGAATTGCCGTGCAGCATGGTTTACATTATACTGATATTATAATTGTGATCCCATGATAACGAAATCAAATAGAAAGTAGAGAAGAAAGTGATGAATATCATGCCCCTTATGTTACTCATCTCCAGTTGAAGAAAGTTTGCTTGAACGTTCTCCTTTATGAGCTGAAGTACTGAGGACAAATTGCCATTCACTTCATTTTCTGGCATGGAAGACATAGCGTTAACTTGCTTCCCAATTCAACCTCCATTAGTTTACGGTTACCACTTGCACATTGACAAGTGGAGTCCGGATGGGGCCATCACAGGCCATATGGTTTACATTTTGCGGATGCCTAATGCCACGCAAAGTCCACTTTGAAGAACTCATTGAAGCCCTACATTGCATACAGGACTAGGACTGGGTTGCTAC
>JAOWAW010186394.1:4518-19029 GCA_028565695.1 Nicola tetela
CTCTGTAATGTATGTGAAGGCTTCAGATAGAGTGGACAGCATAAAATGTGAGAGTAGAGAGAGAGAGAGAGAGAGAGTGATGAAAGAATGCTCTGTTCAGGTTGAGCTGACAGTTCTGAGAAGCATCCCTGGTCAGAACAGGAAGAAGAAAACGAACAATGAATTGCAAAGGAACAGGATTAAACCTCCTCAGCATCATGAGAAAGCACAAGCGATGAGAATGTGCTTAGCCACACAGATAATAGGAGGAGAGTCTGGTGAGCATCCAGATATGTCAATTCAGTCAGCCTGTAGAACAGATGAAAACAACAAAAGTGGTCAGTACATTGGGCAAACAGGCACATGAAGTTACACACACACACACACACACACATACACACACACACATAAAACAACAACAACAACAACAACAACAACAACAACAAGCACAATTGCACTACAGCACAGATTGATGAACCTTACTTATCCCAAGATATGCCACTGCATCTACAACACAATCATGCACAGGATAAAACCACGGCAGACTACCTCCGCTAGACAGTTTAGTGTTTACAGTCACAACCATGTAGTTGTAGCAGTAAAGAAGGCTCAGCCCATACTACAGGTCATTTTTCATTGACACATAACAATTGGGGTGTGACAGCAATAATTTGCTGGTGAGGTTTTGTGTTAAGGGTGGTTCTACCCCTCAGCTGATTTCAGCAACCAGATGGAAATGGCTGTATTGTTGGGCTCTGGCTGATAGACCTTGGCTGGAAAAAGTGAAAGCTGAAAAATGATTTGTGATGACATTGATTGTGACTGAGATATGGGCTAAAGAAAAATGGTGGACAAAAACTTTAACTCATTACTGTGCCTTTGATGTGTAAGATATCAGCCTGATTTTTTTACTGTGGCTTCCGTGTAAGGGGGGGGGGGGGTTAACAATACGGTACTACAGTTTTCCCAATTTCTGAGTCAAACTTGTAGAATCAAGTTCTTTTAGAATTTCATCATTTTTACTCTTCCTTGGCTGCATGTCTTGGCTATGACTTAGGAAGGAGGTGGAAAAACCACTTTTTGCAGTACCATTTTTGAGTTCACTGGTCAGAGACCCTCTGCAGAAAATTTGAAGTTGATAAGAAACAGCTGAACTAAGATGAGTTGAAGTTGATGATTTTCCATTTCAAGAAAACAGCATTTAAATATCCCACATGCAGCTGGAGGATACAAATTTGCAGATTCGACACAGCCCTCACATCAAAAAATTGCTGGTATCCGCCCAGCCGAAAGACCTACCCAGAAGGCAAGCACTCTGACTTCACAAGCTCCCTAGGTAGATCACTACCATATAAGCAGGTTTAAGCCAATTCAGCTAAATAAGAGGTCAAAATTCCAGGGGCTCCAAAGGCTGAAGGCTACAAAAGGCTTTGTGCAGGCACATTGCACCTTGACTGCACATGTAAGGAAACCAACAGCTGGGCAATATTTTTAACTTTAGACACTGCCACCTGCTAGAGATGGATTGAAGGAAACACTTCCTCGTAATAACACAAAAAAATGTTGCAACAACACATTTGAGGGATAGAACCATTCTTAATGAAACTACTTGCTAATGTGGTCAGAGAAACTTTCTAGGCATTTTAGCTGTTAACAAGTATCAGAGAAATTTTCTAAACTACTCCAAGTGAGAACAAATTTACAAAGAATAATGTGTATAAGCTTTGTACAATTGGTATACAAAGTGGACCGATCTGTCCAGATGGCTTATTGTACCCACCTATAGTTTGGTGGTGAACCCAGAATGGAGTTGCATACAGCGGTCAAATTAAGTAGAATAATGCATGCACAGTACAGCAGCATGGGTCACTAACTTCCGGAAAAAGTGAGTAACATAATTTAAACAATAGTGTCACAGCCCACTGTCAGTGCTGCATCTACAGTAAAGTAAACCTACTACAGTGTATGTGAAAGGCAGCTTGTGGCAGCTGACAGCTAGCTACAGTGTGGCTATTCCTCACTGCTGGATGAAAATCAAAATAACTGGCTGTCACATTCAGTTTTGATTTTGCTACTGTTACAATAAAATGCGTGAAAATGAGGGGGATAAATGGCACATGGGACACAGACTTATCACGCGGTAGCTAAGTTCACATGCTACTGAAATTATGAGTAATCACGGGGCAACACATACATTTCTTACAAACATAAGTCAGTACAAGTGGAAAGTTGTACACTAGTGAGGTTTGCATGGTAGCGAGGGTCATGCCAACAGGGGTTGACCTGTACTCACCAAAGAGCATGTGCTGTAACAGACCACTCTCGATCAACTCAATGTGATTGCAGAGAAGTGCTGCAATGTCTGATTGACCGCGCTCGAGACACAGATCAGCCAGATAACGGAGAAAGTCAGTGACTGGTAGATGAGGAGATGCAGCCAGACAAGCAGCAAGTAGCTTCAGATGTCAGTGAATGAGATTCCCAGCACTGGGGTCATGCACAGCTAACTCATGAGTTGCACACAGAGAAGAGCATGCCACAGCACAGCGCACCAACAGATTATGACTGCGCAAACCCTGCTTGAGTTTTTTTATGAGTTTATACAGGAAACATTTGAGCTCTGGAATTCCCGGAAGGTGACACGTTGACACAGAGCGGAATACATGGAGCATCAAGCAAACGAAGCCGCTCGCATCCTCTGAATGAATGCACTCTTGTAAGCCAGCAAACAAAGCTGAAGATTCCAGAAAACCCAAACACCTCCATGTGTGGGACTCTACACTGGATTGATTGTTTTCGTTACATGAGGGGTACGTTTCTGCAAGCAACCCAAGTGTAATTTGTCTATCCAATGATGAGTTTATAATGTAGTTTGACGGGCAGTCTTCAAAAAAAGTCTGTGGAAAGAGATATGGATGGACTTGTTTGTTGTCAGATGTTCTGCTACAGATGTAACTCCGTGGTCTCCTATTTGGTTATGATACAAACACACACATTTGTCTTGTAGATAACAGATGGCCTGACACAAATTCTCATCACCAAGCCCAAGACTGCCGTAACAGCCATCTCGCCAAAAGTATTCTGGACCGAAACTGTAGAATATCCCTTTTACTGTAAGTCAGGTCCATTGAGTGGCAAAGTTGAAAAACAAGCTCTGGCAGTAGATGGATAGGCACTAGACCAGCAACAAAACGCCAGAAAAGCCATGTGTATTTGGAACAGCCAACCCTTTGGAGCACTTCTGTTAATGAGTTAGAGAAGTCTGCTGAACTAAGGCCACCCTTTGTTTTTCTTTGTTTTACGTAAGTTTGTTTTGCAAAAAGGTACGAGCGAGTGCTCCAAAAAAACAAAACTGAAATAAAAAAAGTGGATCATAACAACATGTACAACAGCACCTGCCCATGCCACCTGAACCTCGAATCATCAGTCAACAAACCATGATGTGTCACTCATTGAACATGTACACAAAGCCTTTGCTGAAACTTTTGGTGTTGTAACATTGCAACTTTCAAGTCATCTAGAATAAATCTTTGATTGGCACAAGCCAGTTCAGTAGGGAACTCTTCCCATCATGGTCCAGAATCCTAAAGGAAGCTAGCAAGAGTTTTCCGCTGTGTCCATCCATGATCAATCCTTGAAATGAGCTCCAAATCCAAAGGTGCAAGACTTTTTAATGATACCTTTCATAGACTTGGATTCGTGAGCAAGACGGAGGCTTGTTGCTTGGGTTGCGGTATAACGGGCATGGCTGTTGCGAAGGATTTTATTGCGACAGAGGAGAACCTGTTGTCTGGCCACCCAGGTACAAGGTCAGTGCATGTTTGAGCATGTTCAAGGGTTGGTTGAGGAAGTAGCCAAGCCGTCATTTTCATGACGTATCTGCACATATGATGCTCAGACTTACATGCCAGATTTTGAGTGTGTGAAACAGCCGTGATTTGCCGTGGAAAGTTAAGGAGCCTCCATAGGATGAACTGAACTATTTTTCTTGTTTTTTCGTTATTCACCAAAACTTATGTGCACGCTGACATAAAACAAAGAAAAAACAAAGGATGGCCTAACCAATCTCTTGGCAGCGGAGAATTCTTGCCAGCTCAGCTGAGCAAATGTGTAGACCTTGCCCATTTCACCTCCAAAATTTCTCATTGGAGTAAGGAAACCCATCTTACCCCCATCTTCACTGCAGTAAGCACGAACTTCATCCAAAGTGAAAGTGAAGTGCTTGTAAGCAAGTGCATCCAGAGCAAGACAGCACAATCCTTGTGATGACTGCAACAACCTTTGCCTTTCCACTTCCATGTTTGTTTGATGGTTTTTGCTCAGATGAAAATCTTCGTGTTCACGACCGAAAAGCTGTTGCTTTTCCTCTTGCCACTTTCTCTCCACCAGTCGTTTGCCATTTTGATACAATGCATGTCTGAATACATGATTGCAAAGTTCTGTTACTGAGAAGGGTAGCACTTCCTCATCTTGGAACATTTGGACTAGTAATGCAGCAAAGAGCAGAGTCTTTTGAGCTGCTGCCTCCACTTAAGCCTTAGATGGTGATTCAAGCTCTCTACAAAATTGCTCCATTTCATTTTCCCCCAATCAACGACGTGCTAGTTGGTGTATTCGCGTCTCCTTGAAACCCACCAACGAAAAGATTCACTCCATCGCACACCTTTCAAGGCACTCAAACATCTTAGGGCACAGCCAAGAAGTAATGAGAATGGTCACTTCAGGAAAGGTGCCATGACCATGTAGTACATCTGTTAGTACCATTCCTTCATGCAGAAGCCCACTTCTGCTGACTTCATCCCCGCCATCAACTAAAACCAGCAGTTGGCCAAAATTCTTTGAGAGCAACTCAACAATTTCACAGCGCTGATCATCATCAAGGTTCAAGCTGGCAAGTCTGAGGAACTGACTTGGTTTAGCAGTGTGAATGTGAGCAAAAGCCCTACCAGAGATATACACAACACTCCAGAACTGCTTGAAAGCATCAGGCAGCTTAGGATTGTTCCAGTCATTTAGAATTTTGCAGCACAGAACAGTATTCCCAGACCCACCACCACCGAGGACCAGTGATCAACTGATTGGCGTGCTGTCGCCCTTCTTCCGCAGAAGAATTTCAATGTTGTCCAAATCAGCACCATCATTCAGGTCTGCCTTTGCTTTTTGCACTGACTGAGCCAGCTGTTCAACACCCATTTTTCACTGTTGCTGAAGTAACCTGCGCACCTGGCCACAGGAGAGCAAAGTTACAGTGATGTACACTCCATCAACAGTGTCTATGCCTTCCGATCAAGAAAGTCAATTGGACTCACGCTGGCAAGACGACTTGCTTGCTTGTGCAGGTGCTGGAGGAATCACTGTATGTTCGGAGACGTTGGTTGGTCAATTAGGCCTGGAGACAAGAAACAGAAAAAGTCACTCAGAATAGAGCAACATATAAAAGAAAATGCTCTATCTACCCTTAAAAATAAATTAAAGTTTATCACAGAAAAGGACTTTATCACCATTGCATAGCCGTTGGCTGAGGAATAAGAAGAGGTTATAAGCTGATTGTTTTTACAAGGCTCTTTGATGTTACTTTGAGTGCCAGACATATTCTGATCATGACTGTGAAAATTGCCCTTCTTAGCCTTAAGCTTAACTCTTTGAAGGACTTTACAAATTACATCCTGAGAAAAACTAGAGTAACCTCATAATAACAGTTGGGCTGGTGACAAATTGTTTGAAAATTCATGCCTGTTTTCACATAAAAAACTATTTGTATAAGTTGTGTGTTGGGTATTCACCTAAGCTGGGAAGGAAGTTGCCTGGTCTTGCCACAAGATCACTCACTGTGAGTTGCTGCAGAGAAGGAACGGAAAAGAAAAGAATGTCAGCGATCAACACCCTTCAGAGCTGCATATACTGAAAAGAGAAAAATACTGTTATTCATCATTACCTACCAGTGTAGTTTTCGGCCATTCAGATTTTCAATTCATTGAAGGGGTTGCATTTATCGATATTTGAATTTGGATACTCCATCATTCACTTTTCAATACATCAGTTGATTTGATATATAATAGCACATATCTAGCAGTATATTACATACCCTGTGTACACAGATACTGTACATACAATATTGTACATCTGTGTGCATGACAGTTTTTTGATTTGAGAGGGAGGAAACCGGAGAACCCAGAGGAAACCCTCGGACACGGGCAAAGAAGAAACAGCAAACCTTTTACTTAGTTTTAGACATGTGTGGCCCACAGCAGATTTGAACCCTGTACCCACAGAGGTCAGAGTCACGCTTTAACGCATCTACCAACCCGACATCCCCATAAGTTAGGATGAGTAGAAATAGTAGTTAGAGGGGCAGGTGTAAATAGAGGTGATGAAAGGCAGATTGCATGTATGGACAAAGGTGAGAAGGTGTAAATAGAGGTGATGAAAGGCAGATTGCATGTATGGACAAAGGTGAGAAGGTGTGAGTGGAGGTGATGAGAGGCAGATTGCATGTATGCATATGCACAAAGGTGAGAAGCAGAGTACGCGTATGGTCAGAAATGAGGGGTGAGAAGATAATGAATAAAACATGCGTGGGTCGCAGGGGAAAATGCATGTGTGGTCTACAAAAGAAGAATGTCCAGAGCGTCGTCACGATTGATGACATTCGCGGTGGGGCGGAGGCGAGCTATTCAGACTTGCTCGAGTGCACGCCTATGCAGAACATCGTGAGGGCCGCCTGAATGACGGAGACTCGTGGAGAATGGCCCTCCGATGTAGAGAAGTGGTCAGCTACAGGAGTGTCCTCGCGATTCTTGATAGCGTGACGGTGGCCAGTCATCCGCTTTCGCAGGGGGCAACCCGTTTCTCCGACATATATTGCGTCGCAGGAAGAGCAGCTGATGAAGTAGACCACTGGTGTTGACTGGCAGTTGAAATGGCGTTTGACGTGGAAACTATAGTCACCAACGGAGATTTCCGTTTGGTTGATAATCATAGGGCACGTGAGGCATCGTGGAGACTTGCAGGGTTGCGTTCCCGGTGGTTCTGACAGCTCTGCGCACGGTTTCTTCCAGGTGTTCGGTCCTGTACGCACTAGGATGTTCCTCAAGCTGGGTGGACGTCTGTAGGACACCAGAGGAGAGACAGAGAAGACCTCCTGGAGCACAGAAAAGACCTCCTGGAGCCTAGTGTTCGTTTTTAGGATTGGAAGGGTGTAATGTAGTAGCTTTCGCAGGCTCGGGAACCGTGGATCCCATGTGATAACCAGCGGTGTACGGTTGGAGTTGCGATTGGCAGGTTTCTCCCGCTAGATAACTTCTTCTCTGGATTTAGCTCTCACATGGTTGAGTTGCCAGGTGTTACAGCCAAGACAAAGTTGTGGTGTCTGAGGCTAAGCAGGGGTCTACTACTGTAAGATATAGACGCTAAGTACAAGTAATGATTGCGTGAGTCCACTCCTTCGTTTTCAGCCATGCTAGTCATGATGACCACTCTTTTCAAGTGTTTTGGTATCAATTTTTTTATGTGACGAGTTGAAGGGGGAGGGGGAGGGGGTCAAAGTCCATTTGTCCTGAGCCTGGAATTTAAAAACACGTCGATAATTACGGACGGCCCCTTATCGGCTGAATATAATCTGGGTTTGAGGTTTAAGTTACCATAGTTCCTCTCACGTATATGCATATGCACACGCAAATACTTCAACAAATGGCAGGCTTGCCAAATACTTCAAAAAAATATTGGCGAGCCTGCCATTTGCGACCTACCTGCGAGATACGCGAGATTCCCGTATGTGAATCACGTAGACGTGCTCATCAGGGGAACATCTCAGACCATCATCTCAAACTACCATCAAAGTTTCATCAACGAACTCCCGTGTGAACGACAGTCAGAGCTTGAAGCCCCGTCTTTACCCATCCTTTTTGGAGGATGGCGTGATGGTGGAAGTGGATAGTGATGATGATTTTCGTTTGCTAGGTGAATCGGTGCTGTAGGCAAGTTCAATCCCCACAGACGGCTGAAAGGCTTTTACAGATTTTCCTCTTTCAGGCCTACACTGATGATCAACTGACAGCTCAAACACGCAACATCAACACAAAACGCTTTAAACACATCATGTTAGCAATGATACATTGACTTCTTGCTGAGACATTCTTAACTGAATCAATACTCTCAACTTGAGCCAGCTGGTAGATTTTTGCTATTTCACAAAAATATGGAACACTTCACAAATACACAAATTCATTAAGTGTTAATATTTTGGGGAAATAAAAAAACTACCTGCTGGAGCGAGTTGACAGTATTGATTCATCATGTTAGTACTGAAGTAGTTGCTTGCTAGTAAAATGGACCAGGCACCATGTCCAGCAGAAGAGCCCAAGGCTTTCTTCATTGATCATCCTAGCTCCTATCCAGCACAGTAAAGGCAGGCTTTCTGAGCTCAGAGAAGTTGGCTTGTTGAAGAGTGATTGAGGTCTATGATGAATTGACAGGAGATGGCATACTGCGTATGCATTCTCACACTTCATCAGAGTCATGAGCTGACTTTGTGCAACAATATCCTGGAAGATGTGGATTTTGGCTGTGAAGGGTGAAGGGTGAAATGGGTGTGAAGTGTGTGTTGGTTCTGGGTGCCAAAAGCATGGCATCACTCTGATGAAATGGATGACGAGTCACTGAACTCAGCAGTTAGGAAATGGATTGAAGCGGTCGGTCACAGCTACGGGCACCAGACTGTGTGTGGGTTCCTTGCTTTGCAAGGGATCTGAGTGAGTAAGGGCTGTGTCAGACGTTCTCTCAGTTGTGAGGCTCCAAACAGCAGACGCTGAGAGCCAATTTAGCAGTGTGACTGTTAAAGCCTGCAGTGTACGTTGCTCATCATTTTGGTGACGCTTTGATCAGCTGCAGAACGAAAAACTGCTTGTGCATGTTTGCTGTGCAGGGTGCTGGTGTCCATGGTTACTGTGACACAAGCATAAAGATGTACAACATTGTATGTATGCATTGTACATAACATACCAGCAGACATGTACAACATTGTATGTATGCATTGTACATAACATACCAGCAGACATGTACAACATTGTATGTATGCATTGTACATAACATACCAGCAGACATGTACAACATATGTATGTGCCGTACATAACATACCAGTAGACATGTACAACATTGTATGTGTGCATTGTACATAACATACCAGTAGACATGCACACATTGAATGGACTGATGCATTGAAAGTTTGAAAACTGGATAATGGATTATCAACATTCCAAATATCAAAACTCCTTCAAATTGAATTGAAAATCAGACTGATCAAAAAATACACTGGTAGCACCACAGTCAGTACACAGTGGACATTTTCAGAGTAGTGCAGTGTATAGTGTATTATCAGGAGGTCCTTATCTCATTTAACTGCATCAGCAACGGCATTTGCAGGTGCCATTGCAATCTTATGCTTGAAATTGCATAATTTTCCTCTCACAACTATCCACTGTGGCATTGTTTTATTTCATGTAGAAACAGAGATCATGCCCTCGTGCTGCCTCTCTCTCCCTGTCTGTCACTCTCCATAAGTCCACAAACACCAGAAACACAGACACACGACAAAGTCTCTTCTACCTTTGTGGCATTAGGTTTAGTGATCTTGACAGTCCTAACACTAACAGTAGACGGAATGTAATAATCATACACTAGCAGGGCTGCATGAAGAGGGATGCTTTACATGTACAATGACAGACAGACACACACACACTTGATCTCCTTGCTGCAACTCATCAAAAACCAGCGAATTTGATGATCCCTTACTGGAAGAGTCTGCTCCATCACTGATGTCAAGTCATAATGTCTCATTCTCTCACTCAAAATCACAGTCCGCTGCTCTCTCTTGTCATCGCTAAGCTAAGCTACTGCTGGCTTGCACAGCCAGGCTCTGAGCAGTTCTGTTGCTATGGCAATGGGGTCATAAGGGTACTGTTTAAACAAGTGGTAAACAGGGTCATTCTTTGGATCAGTCATGACGTGTAGTTGTACGGCCAAACTCTTGCATGTACCGAGATCTTTGATGTCATTGCTGATCACTGCCAGTAGTCTCATCCAATCAACTACAGCAATGAACAAGAATTATGGAAAAAAAGTCCATTTACTTAAGGCAGTAGAGTAGTCCAAGAGGGGAACACTGAGACTTGTAACTCAAAGCAACTTTAGCTTTTGTTATTTGAAAGTCCGTCCGAAATTAATCATTTTGATCCTAATTTCAGTCTTAATGCTTTCTGGGTAGGAACTGAAAGACATAAACATACCCGAAAAAGAACTTTCGTTCAATTGAGTTCAACTCTAAGCAACTCCTCATCAGATAAAACAGTGACTGGTCTCTACAACTGTTTGCATAGTTGACTGGACTGTTGAGAAGCATATCCTACAAACTGCTTAATGCAAAGCACACCTTGGTGAAATACAGTGTAGCATACCTCGTCGAACATCAGAACCCCAAGATGTTTTTGATGGTGATTGAACAACTGTTGTGGGTTGTGTTGACTCTGCGATGGAATGTTCTCCTGACATCCTTGCAGCAGATATTGTCAACTTGCTTGTACTGGTGCATGTTGCTTGATGAGCTGTTGACGATGATAAGGGATCAGCATCAGGAACTAGATTGGAGCTGCCTGTAGTAGCAGGGGTGACTAGCATTGACTTTGCTGATTTAGCAGTTACAGATAGAACTGAAATTGCTTCAGCTAGCTGTGTGAAATCAGCTGCTGATACTGATCTGGCTGGCTGTGTGAAATCAGCTGCTGATACTGATCTAGCTGGCCCAACTGAGACGGTTCCTAGAGAACTAGCTTAGTTAGATGATTATCAGTGACGACAATAAAACGCTGTCCTGGAGATATGGATGAAAGTGGTTCATGGCCCAGACCACGGCAAGTAGTTCACGATCGCATGCAGAGTAATTCTGTTCCGTTTTGTTGAACTTCCTGCTGGCATAAGCAATGGCATGTTCTCCTTTACCCATGATATTTTGGCACAGCACAGCACTAATAGCAATGCTACTTGCATCAGTTTTCAGAATGAACAAAACTGATGGGTCATAAACGGGGCAGCACAGCACAGATGCTGTACACAGCTCATCCTTGAGTTGAGAAGACTCCATGGCTTGCTCAGGTTCCCACTGAAACAATTTCTTTTTAGAAGTATGTTCAGTCAGAGGAGCAGCCTTCTCAGCATATTTTTTGATGAGCCCACTGATAGTATCTGGTTAGACTTAAAAATGACCACAGTTCAGAGATGTCTTTAGACTCTGGCCATCTCTGATTCTGTTGGTTTTGCTGGGATCCGTTGACACACTTTGTGAAGATATGATATGACCCAAGAATTTGACAGATGGTCGTGCAAATTTGCACTTTGTTGGCTTCAGCTTTAGACCAGCCTGTTGTAAGCAAGACAGTACCTCGTCCAAACGTCAAAGATGCTCCTCTGGAGTGCGTCCAGGCACCAATATGTCATCGAGATACACCAGAAGACTGTCCCACTTTAAACCACGTAACAGGAGATCCATGAGCCGCTGAAAAGTCGCTGGTGCTCCGCGGAGACCCATTGGCATCGTTACGAACTGATAATGCCCAGAATTGGTAGAAAATGCAGTCTTTAGTCTGCTCTCCGGCGCCACTTCCACTTGCCAGTATCCTCTAACCAGATCCAGCGTGGTAAAAATGCATGCGCAGGAGCCCGACATCGATTCAAGGCATTCATCCACGTCGCGTGGCAATGAATGCTCCGCCCTCTCTGGTTCTATCCCTCCATTTTTCAAGAGGTGGTCCACCTGACAGTTGGCTTACTTGCGAAGTTGGAAGGCCTGTCGATAGTTGGCCTTTAGCTGGGCTGGCGTGTCTCTGGTTGGAATTCTAAGTTGCAGCGGCGATGTTCTGCCCAGATCAGCCTCTCCATGCGAAAAAACCGTTTGGTACAGTTGAAGCAGAGCCTGAAGAGCATCTTTGTCCGGTTGTTCCAGTGCGCAAGAAGACAGATCAAATTCAAGCAGTGTTTGTTCGTGTAGATAGTCTGAATCATGGCAAGCGATGGCGGCCTGTACAGTACACAAACTAACACTGATAGTCCACCTTGTCATCAACGTAGCCTATGATCTTGCCTTTGCGAAGAGAGACGTGCGGCGTGATGGCCAATACTCGGATCGGAATTTTTCCAGTCGTGGCATCAACAAGAGAATGTGCAATCAATACGCCAACGTCGGTTATTAGTTCCTGTTTAGGACTGAACAACACACAAGATGAAGATGTCGCAGAACCTTCTCCGTTATGTTGTAGGATGCCTTGAGCCATGGATGATTTCCGAGCCAGCCTCAGTAATTCGGACGTCCTGCGCCAATACGACTGCACAGTGAGCATGGCGAGATTCTCTGGCGAGTAATGATACTTGGCCGGTTTCGAACCGGAGCGATCCACTGCTAAACTCCACATCCATTCCGTTGGCGCTCAAGAAATCCGCCCCCTGGCAAAACTGGGCCAGTTATGATACTTACCACATAAAAACAATGGTTTCCTTGCCACCGTGTCCGTAATATCTGGTAGCACAACGGGTAATGTGACCTTACCAATGACTGGTATTGCGTCTACAACAGATTGAAGACGTAAGTGCGGGGCCGGCTTGAGAAAAGTAGTAGGAATGTAAGATCTTGGCAACAGTGACACACCTGCTCCGGTGTCAATCAAACAGTTGTCAAATGTCGTACCCTTAATCGACATCTGCACAAACACCGTCTTGTCTGAAAAGTTATCAGCACCTGACAATTTTCTGATGCAGCTGAGTGGAGCAGTAACGTGCGAAGAGGGGGCATTGCATCGTAAGGTTGATGCTGGAACAAGGGTCGCTTCGCGCGAGCCTGCTTGGGAATCTGACTGACGAGAGATCCCACCGCTGCCACCAATTTGACCTAAAAAGGTTATCACCCGGAAGAGTATTATTATGCCCGCCCAAAATGTTCTGCCACACGCAACCAGTAATTCGGAAATAGGATTCATGTTGAGCAGAAGACAAGAAGAGCCAGAAGACAAGGAACGCAAAGAACAAAGTAACACTCAAGACTCAACCGCTTATAATCCAATCGACTTAGCAATATCACCTGAACAGAAAAAAAAATTATCTAAAACTGAGGTGTGAACAATTACGCTATGTCACACATGTACCGACGTAAATGTTGGGGCGATCACCTGCTTCCTTGGGGCGGAAGTCGCTGTAAAATTCATCAAGTCACAGAAGAAACGTGTAAAAGACATCCCTATAATCTTTTGCCTTATGCCAGCCAAGTACCGTAGAAGAGCAGAGAATAGCAAGTTCTCTTCATGATCACTGAGCGCTTTCTTTGCCGCCGATGGTAATTCGTACGGAAAAAAGATCTAGACTCTCGTTCGGCATGTTCTGTCCAGTTTGGCGAAGGCCAACAAGTGAATCTGTCTTGCTTATAGAGTTCTTTCAAACGTATCCGATCGCCGGCTTGTTTAGGCGGAAAGTGCAACAGGGTCAAGATTCAGGGGTTTTCCAGACTTGGCCGGCGGAGCACTCACAGGTATCGCCAAGTTCAATTTTTGTTATGGCCTTATCATGGCTTCGTATCCATTGATTGCATGTAAAGTTGCGGGGGTTTGCTCTGAAAGCTTAGGAAGAGCGGAAAATATAGCCACGCGCACGGCAAACTGCTGATGAATAGGGGCTCCTGCTAGATAAAAGCGGCAGCTCAAGTGAACTCCGGTAGGCACGGACAGCGCTGGCCTACGGTGAGCATCGAGTGGCCCAAGCCGGCGGAAGAACGGTGCGTAGACATTCTAGTCATCAGGAGAACGCAGAGGTGGCTGTGTATCTGTGGAGGAAACCCGGACGTCAAAACGTTAACTTTCTCGTGAGCCGATACCCTGCCCTACGATCGCGTGCCAGCTGACAGTGAGGAATTACTTGAATCTGTCTTAGTGACATAATGATGTCATGCAGTGAAGGACGCGGTAACGTGTCTGGTCTTCCCCGCAGCAGCGTCGACTTAGAGTCTCGCCAGTACCGAGAGATTCCTGTCGGAAGCAGGTCTGCTAGATCTCAGGCTCAGGAGGGAGCACTGGTGTGGCCCTAGCGGCTAACACCGACTGGCGCAGAAAACAGGGCCGGTCGTGTGTGAATTGACTGCGACCAGGAGAGTGTAAGCAAAATTTGACCGTTAACTAAGGGGAAATTACTCTATATTTTTTAAGTACCAGTGTTAATTTCTTCCATCAAATGTCCGACTGTGCTCGTTCTCGACGATTTGATCGCGTGTTTTCCTCTATTGAATCTTCGATCACGCACACTCTCAGTTATTTAAGGCAGGATGGTAGCCCCAAAACACATCTCGGGATTCTTGGGGCGTAGCTTCAAGCGGTCTTTTTGTTTGGAAGTTGGGTCAAAAGGAAGCCTTTTGAGCTACTGGTCAACGCTTTTTTGTCCCGGGAAGGCAGTCAAATAATTGAAAATGTCCAAAAAAGGCTCCGGTTTCAAAGGTATTTAACTTTC
>JAOWAW010186505.1:0-19020 GCA_028565695.1 Nicola tetela
TGTTGCTTCAACCCTTCTTTTGGAATTCGCACACACACACACACGGACAAACACACATACATCACACAAACACACATGCATCCCACACACACACACAAACACACACACACACACACACACACACTCACACACACACACACACACAAATTAAAGAAGATGAACAAGGATGTTCCTCAGTTGCTTTTGATTGTGATTGTTTCTGTTATCCATGCATAAAGGTGTTGTCACTGATTGTCCAAGTTCTGGCTACCATGTGCATAGGATTGTTGGTAAAAATCTCCAGGAGCGGTTGGACACCCTATTACAGAAGCACAAAGTGAATGTCTATATTGCAGGTCACTACCATTCCTGTAAGTCTTTTGATTATTTCAAAATGGCACATTCAATGCTGTTTTATAATTAGCTTACTCTTATAAAAAGAGTTAAGTAGTTTAGGTCCTTGACCTCTCAGCCAGCTGCCAGCACAGGTGAATCATAGCTGTTTCAGTATAAGATGAGGCTACTTGAGCTCTCTCTGGTAACCGTTTTCTGTGTCCATTTTTGAAATTTACAGATCAGAGGACATGTCCTGTGTACAAGCAGAAATGCAGTGGGACGCTTGAACAGCCTTATGCCACAGTTCATGTCACCGTTGGTACAGCTGGTGCAAACCTGAACACCAATGAAGTAAGAAAAGTGATCAATGGTGGAGTGCATGTGCCAGATCTCAGCCCAAGAGATGTTGACTCGGAGTTTTGTAGGAGATGAAACATATGTTGAGAATTTATTTTCGCTATATTTGTTAACTCACCGGAAACAACTAAAATTAATTCCTAACTAAAATTTTTGCCACATGCCAGATTCCCCAGATAAACATTACAATCAGAATGGAAGTAAACTTAAGAGTTCAGTTAGCCTGATAGGTCCATATTATGTGCTAAACATGTTGTACATATGCAAGTAGACTGAGAAGTAAGTAGGAGTCAAGTACTCGATTTTTGGGGCTTGTTTCTAATAGCGAAAATAAACTCCTAATGAAAGGCTTTTTTTCTAAGATTAATGAAATTTTTTGCAAACGAATATTTCATTTCCTACAGTATATGAATGGCCCAGTGCAAAAGTGGGAGTAAGGGCGAGACAGAGAGTGAGAAGGAGCTTATGACACATGCAAAGAGACTCTGAGCAAGCAACTTCTCCCCTATAATCTAAATATGCTAATGCATGCTGAATATCTACTACCAAACAGCACTCTTTATCACCGACAACACCACATTCTCTGTCTTTTTCTTTCTGCAGCATAACACATCAGTGGAGTGGTCAGCTAAGACGCTCATCATGTATGGCTTTCTGGCAGTAGAAACCGCGAACAAGACGCACATGAAATTGACATTCAAGGATATTAATGGAACAGTACAAGATTCAGTCTTGCTGCATCCATATGGTGAGTGCATGCAAGGGGTAGCCTAAAAGAGAGGACAGATCAATTGGGTGCGCTGAGAGGAATGAACATTCGCTTGTTTTGTATATAATTTTTTTTATTTCCTGTTAGTTGCTGTGATTGCATGGGTCATTAACAATTTTGACTTCCTTCTGCTGGCTCAGTCCAGTCACCTTCACATCAACCACCCTCACCAGCTAAGCGAACTGATGCATTTGGCAGTCAAAGCATTGCAAAAAGTGCTGTTGTGCAAACAACTACAGCAAGCACAATCAGATCTGACTTGGGAAATAGTTGGTGATCAATAAGCTCAAAGTGATCATTACTCACAATCAGTGCAATAATTCTTGACTCTAATTCTTAACTCTTCTTGTTGAGCAAATGGAGATCAGAAGAGAGGACTGTTTTCTCATTGTTCTCTTGCCGCCATGGCATTATGATAACTTATTGGCAATTTCTGTGTTTCAATGGAGCACTGATAATCTTTTCTGTCATCCTTTTTTGCCTGTTTAGTTCCAAAAGGTTCCTCCGACAGCAGTAGTCTACGAACAGATATGGTGGTAGCCACTGCAACCAGCAGTTTTGCTCTTGTCCTGGTGGTCGTCGCTTTCCTATACACCAAATGGTCACAGAGAAATCCCTTCTCCAATAAGAAAACCAGTAACAGCTCAAAGTGAGTGTTCTCTACAAACTACATATGCGCATCTTTTGACATAATGTGTTTTTTCTTCACGGCTGTACTTAAAATGAGAAGGAAATTGGTTGATTTAGGACTCAGTTCCTCACTCGCTATACATTGCTTGAGGCTTACTGAAATTATCTCCTGTAAATCCACAATATTTCGTAAGATTTTTTTTCCATAAATTTGTCTTGTCATACAAATATTTCAAGAATACAATCTCTAGGAGAAAACTGAGAGTGAAGTCACCATGACAACACATGCAATGAATCTTTCATGAACTTGCTATGGTGTTTTCAGTACCAACCAAAGATGATTTGGCCACCTTGCTGTACAGGTAAACCAATGTACCGGTTCAAGCAAATGCAAGTCAGACTAGTGATGTTAACCTGATCATCAACCCTGCCTTTGGCGTCATCCAAACATAAACCAAACAGCAGTCCCCATTCCTGCTTGGGACAACTTTCTCTGTTGGACCTAGCAAACATCATTTTGTGTCAGTTCACCTGTTGCATCAACTGGTGTTCCCACCAGAACTTACTTGCAGCTCTAGATTTTTGTCTCTTCCCCCTCTCTCTCACTCTTTCACTTTTGCTCTCTCTTTTTCTCTCTTTCTCTCTCTTTTTCTATCTTTCTTTCTCTATCTTTCTCTCTCCCTCTTTTTCTCTCTTTCTTTTTCTCTCTCTTTCCCTCTATAAATTCTCTCAGTTGTTCTTCTTCTTTATAAATGTCTTGCAAATGTCAGTACTTGCTCATAAAGTCAGTTCCAGTACAAAGTGCAAACAGAAATGCTCAAAACATTAAGGAATTTCTTTCTTTTCCTTATATGTCTCTTTCAGAAAACCTCAGAAGGATAAAGTTGAGGCTTCATGTTATTAATTAAGTGGAAAATGTTTTACTGAATACCTTAGTGTGTGCTATATTGGGTGTTGCCTTGAAGTTGGTGTGCTTTCTTGCATTGTTCCAAAGTAGGTACGGGTGTTATGATTACGTGCAATGATGGCTGAAGGTTGCTGGGGCTGATCATTGTTTTTACTGATTTGCTGATAAACACTATCCTGGATAATTTCTGCAGCATTCTTTTGCCTTTACCTAGGTCATGTCTTTATCATTCTATGTAATGCCTTATCTAAACCAAGAAAATTTTCGTATGCGACCAATTTTCGTTAACCGCCACTTTCAACGTCTTTGTAGAGAAAAAAAATTCGTATTTCCAACACTCACTGTAGAGAGTTTCAAGTAAATATCGTATACACATATAGCTTGAGCACCCAAACTTTTTGGACCGCGGCATGACGAAAGCACAGACTTTCCAGGATCCGAAGAATCCAGCACCATTGTGCACACTAACTGCTGGTGTAACAGTGGATCCTACTACACTGGTCTGAAGAATTAAAGGGGCTGTGTTAAGTACAGGTGTGAAGCCCTAATTGTGTGTAATTTCGTTGAGTAGGTGTGAGGTCGTCGCAGTAGGTGTTTCGCAGTTGTGTTCTTGTGGGAATATATTGCGTGGCTTTATTCTGTTTTGTTCACTGTTCATTTATGGTCTTTCGAAAGTGAGTCTCACTCTGGAGTGTGAAGCCAGCCAGCACAGCCCAAAACCAGCCTGTGACTTATCCTTATGTTGGATCTTGGGCACTTTCGGTCTCTTGCACACTCCTCAGGGCAGCAAAAGGGTCACCCAAGTGGCTGGTTCGGGCTGCCACTCCGTAGGGGTCGCAGCAGCCGGAGAGTAGAGGCCGGGAGTAAAAGCAGGTGCGTTGGCGCGCTGGAATCAAGGTGATGGACAGCCGACAATTGGTGCCCCGGCGTTGCATGGGTGAGTCGCTCGGTATAAGAGCGGCTACACGAGTAGCGTCAGCCAACTCAAGTCCAGCTGACGAGAAGTGAATTCCTCGAAACGCTGGTGTCCTGGGCAGGAGTGGTTCTGGTCTTTTGTTGTCTACTGTTAAGAAGGTGAGTCAGCTTTCGTGTGTCTGGGGTTCAGTGTGGGTCAGTCAGACAGTTCATCTGTGTGTGTTTATGGCGGTTATGTGCTGGTCCGTACGTAACGGACAGAACGTTTTCAATAATATTACGATACTGCGTTGGTGTTTCTTTCTTTGTAAAATTATTATTATTATTATTATTATTATTATTATTATTATTATTATTATTAATATATATATATATATGTTTTAGAAGGATAGACCACTAGCAAGCTGATAGCTAATTGAGGGCTTCTCCTTCAAAGTAAGATACATAGCAAAATTGAAAAGATATAAGTGAGTGCTAGTTAAGGGATAAATGAAAGGAGAACCTGTCATGCTTGAAGTGGTTGTCAAGCCATTTCAGGAAGAAAGAGAGGCTCAGGGAAGACACATCGGAGGGAAGGAAGCTATATAAGGCTAGAGAAGAAGGAAGAAAAGAATGTAGGTGCTTAGATGTTGCACAGAGTGGAAATTGAAAAGAATTATTGGCGTTCCTCAAATGATAATTACATCTCCTTTTCGTTGTTAGTGGTAGATGTCGATGTAGTTGCAGTGGGCTCTTTCCATGGATTAAATGCCATAAGTAGGCTAGTGCTGTGTGCCGGCGCCTCCAGGCCAAGGTTGGCAAGTTTAGCCAAATCAGAGCGGTGGATGAGTGAAGGTTGCTTTCTCCGTGGCCATAAAAGGAACGATAGATCGTCCTCACAACAGAATTCTGTAGATGTTCCAACGATAGCACGCCTGAATGGCTGCAACTGCCACCCCAAATTGGTGATGCGTATTCCAAGTGAGGTCTTACAAATGACAGATAAAGCTTTTTAGGAAATGGTTGCATGATCTGCATGGACACCAGTATGCTAGTCTTTTCAGCAGGCCACAGAGTGGTGCAACCTTCTTGCACATGTCGGAGATATGCTCTGGCTAGGACAGAGAGGAGGATAAGTCTATGCCAAGATGCTTCGTGCACTAAACATGGGGAACTAGGACTCCACCTAGAGACACAGACTTCGCAGGAGAACCTTGATGACATTTTCTTTCAACAACCATTTCCACTGATTTTTGGGTGTTGAAGGTAGTGCCAGCTCCATGTCTTTGCCCATTCACTAGGTTTCCTGAATCATCTTTAAGTCTACAGCTGTGGGATGCAGCACAACACTTGTCATACACCAGTGTATTGTGGGCAAGGAGACAAGACATAGCCAAAATAGATTTAGGGAGATCACAGAAATAGATAATGAACAAAAGAGGACCCAAGACTGAGCCCTGGGGTACCCTGCTAGATATGGGACATAGAGATGAACACTTTTGATATACATACTACTGTATGGATGCTCCTTCTGCGCAGATAGCTGGCAAACCACTGCTGTTGTATATCTTCTACACCAATTGATGCCAGCTTAAGTAGCAGCAAGCCATGGTCAACACGATAGAAAGCCTTTGCTATATCCACAAAAAGTGCGTGAACATCCTTGCCATGGTAAAGAGTTTCAAGCCAGTCCTCCAAAACACTTAGAAGTTGCCAAACATTCAAGCGTTGGAGCATGAAGCCAAACTGCTGATCAGGCAGACATGCTAGCTACAAGCAATGCTGCGAAAGTTGTTTCTGGACGAGTGATTCTAAGACTTTGGGGAAACTTGACAGAGGAGCAATAGGTCTGTAGTTAGCAGGTGAAGAACAATCTCCTTTCCGCTTATACAGTGGCTGGATTACTGGCTGTTTCCACTCCTGTGGAAAGTAGCCTTTACTCAGCGACAAATTGAAGTTAAAGTAAAATGGCTCTCCTATGCAAGCTGACACGACACTCCTTTAGAAGTTTGTTGGAAATCTCATCGAGACCAGAAGCTATCCAACAGTTTAGACCCGACAAATGCTTTGTAACCTCCAATGGAGTGATTTCGTCAAACTCAAATGGCTTCCTTGGGGAAGGAGGGATTTCCGGAAAACTCTCGCAGGCAGGGGCACTACATTGGTTGGCAAAACTCATGTTAAGGGCTTCAGCCTTCTCCTCAGGTGTTGTATGTAGTTTGCCACAATCAAGCTTAAGGAGCACAGGAATACTGTCAAGGGCCTTCAGACCGCAGAGAGACTTAACTTGATTCCGCCAGTAGCGAGGGCGACGAGACAATTTCTTATTCAGGAAAGACGCTCAGCTGCACGACGATAAATAAGCTCGTTTTGCATAACGAAGCTCCTTGATGTACCAGTTGCGAACTTGGTGGAAAGCCTTTACAGTTGGATGGGATTCAACAAGGCCACGACTATGTTTAAAGAGATGGTTCCGACGGTGAGCTAAACGACGAAGAAAAGGGGTGTACCAGGGTTTACCACTTCCTTGACAAACATTCTCCTGGGCACAAAAGCATGCACTATAGGAAAGAAGACCTGTGTTCACGCGCTGAGTGCAGTTTCAACTTCATCATGCAGGACAAAACGGGAGACCAGTCGACATCGGCTAGCGCCTTACGACGTAAGTCCCAGTCGGTGCGATTGTAGTTCCAGGAGTAAGAAACATCGGGATGTTGACGTGGAGGTTGAAGATGCAGATGAGCGATAGTTGGACGATGATCCGATAGAGGAGGAAGGATGGAGACAGATTGTAGGGATTGTGGTTGACTAAGAAACATCAAGTCCGATTGGGGTGGGCTATCACTTTCAACGTTATAGGTTGGGCCGTCAGCGATTTGAAATAATCCATGTTCCGCAGCGGAGCATTCAAGTGGACGTCCATCTGCACAACCAGACTGACCAGTCCACCATAAACGGCTCTTTGAGTTGAAATCACCCACCAAGCATAGCGGGTGTTTGAACAAGCATCCTCGAGAAGACAAAGTGAATTCCAGCTGCCCGAGAAAATCTTTCATCCGAGAAGCGGGAGAACGATAATTAATTATTTGCCACGATGTTCAGTTTTCGACGATTAATGAAGCACAGTCGTATACCAGTGCATTCCATAGAAGAAGACAATTGAAGAGAAGCGACAGGTAAATGGTTACGAAGGTATATTGTGACGCCACCGCCGCAGCGATTAGCTCTATCACAGCGGACTGCCACTTGGTATCCAGGAATTTGAATATTAGCTGAAGAGGGCGCTCTGTCTGGAGTCAGCCAATATTGAGACAAGCAAAGAACATCGACATTATGAATAGCTGTAAAAATTTCCAGGTCCAGCAGACGTGTCTGTGCCAACAGACTTCGGACATTAACGTGACACACAACAAGCTTCTTGGTCTTCATGATCAGTTAGTGCGAGGACGACCGGCTGGAGGAGTTGACTCCCATAGGCGACAACGGATTAGGTCAGGCCAGAAGCCCTCTCGTATCACTTCGGCGGAACTTTTCTCGGGGACAAATAATTTTGCCGATTGGGTGCCCCATACTCGGGTGCGGATGAAAAAACAACCAGTAACGGTAACGTTTCGTTGCCTGAAGTACCGTGCAACGTCATCAGGACAGCAATCAAGGCTAATTCCTGACAAATGGAAAGGTTTCGCAACCACATGTCCATTATCAGACTTAGAACACGGTGGTGAAGTTGCTACGACGCCGTGGCAAAAGTCGAACATGCTGGCAGACTTCTTCTCACGCCAATACTCAGCACCTACACCTGGCTCAACGGATGTATCTTCAACTGCGACAATTGGTGGCCCATGTCCATTGCGGAAGGATCATCCCACGTTTGATTTTCCCCCAATATCGGAGAAGGTTGTTCTTAAACATTTGCTCAGCTTGTCTCCCTTCAAATCGTCAGGATGTCAGATCATAACTAATCGCGTTCTGAGGGAAACTGTCCCTTTTATCGCAGCTTCCCTCACTTATCTATGCAATTTGTCTGTCAACACCGGTATCTTCCCAGACGATTGGAAGTCAGCAGTTGTAACACCAATATTTAAAAAAATCGTGGAAGGCCTCAAGACCCGACGACTTACAGGCCCGTTTCTCTTCTTCCGGCAGTTAGTAAAGTCCTGGACGCGACCCAGAGTAAATCCCTATCAAGATATCTTTTAACGCACAATCTTGTTACATAACACCAGTTTGGCTTTTTGCCCGGTCGGTCAGCGATGCACCAACTATTATATGTGATGGCGGAATGGCTTAAAGCACGCGCACGAAAGCAAGACGTAGCCGCAGTCTTCCTTGACTTTCAAAAAGCTTTTGACAGGATTTGGCACCCGGGCCTCTTGCACAAGCTTGCTAATCTAGATGTCAAGTCACATTCGATGGAATGGCTTAGGAGTTACCTATTCGAAAGATCGATAAGGGTGAAAATTGGTTCTACTCTGTCTTCCCTACACCTTGTAACAGCTGGTGTTCCCCAAGGTTCACACCTCGGACCGATTCTGTTCGCTGTCTTTATCAATGATTTGCCAACGGCCCCGTCTTCGTCCGCTGAGCTGTACGCGGACGACGCGCTACTTTATCAAATGCTCGACAGAAGCAAAACAGACCGATTTCGACAACCTTCAACAAGGAGTGACCGCCGCTTCTCAGTGGGCCGTGACTTGGCATAGAAGGTTCGCGCCGTCCATGAGTGAACTTTTACCTATCGGACAACAGACTGTGAATTATTGCCGGAGGGCACCGATACGATAGAGCAAGAAAACGTAGCGATCGTGGGAAAGCACAAACACCTGGGCGTGATTCTGTCGTCGGACCTGCAGTGGCACCATCACCTAGAACAAGTTCTTCTCAAAGGCCGAAAGCGTGCTGGGCTCCTAGGCTACATGGCAAACAACTTCCCAACGTCAATAACAGCTAAGCTATACTGCTATTATGTAAGACCTTCGTTGGAATATGCCAGCCCTGTTTGGCACAGTTCTATCACGGCCCAACAAGCCCTTTCCATTGAGCGTATTCAAGCGGCCGTCGCCCGCACTATTCTCAAGCAGGACTGGCGCACGCCTAAATCTGTCCTGTTCAAAAAATTACAATGGCCTACTCTTCGTTGGCGCCGCGAAGTTGCGAGCATAGTCGTCTTTCAAGAAATGCTGCACACTCAGCCAAAGTATCTAACTGCGCATCTGTTTCCATTTGTCTCATCTGTAACTGACCGACACGTCCGAAAGCCGCATCAGCTACTGCTGCAGATGCCTTATTCGTCTCGTGACATGCACTCGTTTTTTTTTTATTGATCTGCGCTGCTATGGAACACCCTGCCTCACGGCATTCAAAAACTTAAACAAAAACGGGCGTTTAAACTCACTGTAGAAAAGCATTGGTCTGCTTACAAGTTCCGTTCAACTAAAATATACCGATACCAGAAGGTTAATACGACCATTGACCACACAAATTAATCAAGTTGTTTTCTTCAAGGCTTCAAGGCTTTTTTTCTGTCTTCTTTGCTGTGCATTTTTCTGTCAACATTCCGAACGGAGACCCCTCGATCAGGGAACATTCCCTGTTGGGAATGCTTTAAATAAATAAAAAAATAAAATAAAATAAATAAATAAATAATAAAACAATATATAAAATCAAATGACAGTTTCGGGTCAGCGCCCTCAGCGTCACGGTTGAGGCGATGACGTCTTCGGCGATCCTGAATGCGCCATTCGGCGTCCCTCCGTTGATCCCTACTCGTACCATCAGAATCCGTATTTCGCTGTTGACGTTTACAGTACTTACCATCGGCGATCTGTGCGTATTGGTGGAGAAGACCGTTACCGTGAGTACTACTGTGAGTTGTCATTGGCAACCACCGTATGGTATGGAATGAGGAAAAGCTAGGTTGTGTTCTTCACTTCTCAGACATGTCAGATAAGAGACAGCAGATGACGATAATTATAACGATTCCGTCGAACTTCCTCATTGCCCTTTTTCAATCTTATTTTGATCTGCTTCAGCGAGCCAGTATTGATCATTGGTGGCGTTATGGATACGCCCTTTCCAGAATGTGATCACATGTAAGTTTGTCTTGTCAAAGATCTGCTGGTGTGACGCCGTAAACAGCTGCTGTTGCTGTAGAGCTCTATCAAGTACAGTAAATCAGGAGAAATTCCAGGCATGAAAATGGTCCAGCGTCTTACAGCAGCGTATGTCTTGGCCTCATTTTCCTTTTCGCCATTCCCCTTATGTGTACAGTCAGAAATGCCTTAGTTTAATGCTGGGTCAGCTCCATGATTGGTCGGGTATCGGGTCCAAAGTCACGGGACCCGCGGGTACTTGACCTGCAACCGATGTTGCATTTGCAACAAGAAATTTGAAACATCTCATGCAAATGTGTGTTGCAACCGTGGTCTGCCAGTACATCATGCATAGCGCTGCCGTCAGGTAATACACCTATACTATAGGCATTGCTGGTTATTCTCTATAGGATAACGACGAGTTGGATGCCTGATTTGCAGGATTCGCCTTGGGCGATGCTGCTGATCAGCCCGACGAACGAGTGTGTTATCTGACATAACGCACGTCCATATGAGGCCACCTCACTTTCGTGCATGTTCATTTGAAGTATTTTGAACACCTGAAAGTGCTCGTTCTTTCTCTGACTCTCACCTGAGTCACCGCCACCAGTTTAATGCCATGCTTCGTCTTCTGCCTGAAACTGCTCTGTAGGCATAGACAACGGAAAGCTAGCGGCGTGTTCGCCAAGTGAGTTGGTGAACAACTTGATCCGAAGAGCACGCGCATGTGCGGACGTCTCCTGCGACCTCTGGCTCTCGTTCCAGTAGCAGCAAGTCAACGAGCAGAGGAGACATCTTAGGCGAAGGCTCTTCTAGTGAATTACTCGGTATCCCTACCAAGGCTGAATAGGTTTCTGTACTGGCTGCATTTACCATTTAATTCGCAAGATACAAGGAAGGAAATGGCCTGAACAACTTGTTACTACGACTATGACCTTCCCGATGAACCCGGAGACTTAGTGTGTCTTAGTGTTGTTCTTATGAGGATTTCAAAGGCATAACAATCAGTTCTGCATGTTTCAAGTGAAAATATATTTGACCCACAATCAGATGCTATGCGAGTGGATTATATCTATTTTAAGGATTGTTCATAGTGTATCAGTGAAACAGGTGTGCCCATGCCGTGTTCTCGAGCATGCGGGCTGGTCAGTGCTGCAACTACAACCCAAATGTGGTAACGGTCCAGATCAGCCCTAACCGTAGCTCAGATCTGAGCTAGCACAGACCTCAGGTCCGATCTGGCACAAGATCGACCAGGAAAAGGTGCGTTACATTCTGGGAGCAGCTTACCTGCCTGCCAATGACTTCCTCGCGCGGGTCTACTCGCATACTGTCTTGAGCATGCTGTAGACCTACGTACTGTAGCAGTAGATCCACGATCACAAGCCTACTAAGCCTACATACATGTACATCTGCCGTCGAATCCGCCTCGTACAGCGTCCGGCGTATATGGAAACTAAGACCCTATGTACATGTGGGTCGCGGTAATCTAGATTGTCCTTCATGCATACCTGAGTAGACATAACAATGTCTGGTCAATCTACATGGTCTGTTATGCGTGCCAGATCACACAAAATTGAAATATGTCTTCTGGTGGGCGTTGCATACAAACCCCTGCTGTGTCTACGTGTGTGGCCAAAGGGAAAAGACCCAACACGGATAAACATTTCTCCTTCCAGCTACTATTCGTCTAGACGTAACATCGGGTTACTAAGCTGAGTATTCCTTCGCCCCGCAATGCCCTGCATTCCTACTACTGTAGCATAATCATAGATCTACGATTGCTCGCTCGGGTACCCGACGGACCCGACCCAGCACTAATTTAAAATTTACATGTACTTAAATGGTCTAGTAACCTGTGCGGTAGACTACATGGGAAAAATCTTGTGGCAACCTTCATGATTCATTTTGGTCCTTGTAGGTGGGGCTGAAGTCGAAATTTTGTTAAATTGCAGAATCATTGCCGTTGCAAAATGGTTAATTGCACTGATTTATCTAGCTGACACAGACCTTACACAATGGGTGACCACTGACCAACGCACAAACTGTTCTTGTAAGTCCCACTAGGCAGTGGAACCTCGCCTTCTGACCTCCTCAATAGTGAGACCATCTTGATACTGAAACCCTATTATTTTGCTCAGTCCCAAATACCTCTACATGAGAAAAATTTATATCAAGACCGCCTTGATTTTGTGTATCGATACTGCTTTTTCAGTCTTGTCAGGCCAAGAACACCCTGCGATCAGAACGGCTTCAGTGGTGCTAATTCTCACATTTTGCTATGCCAGTACGTTTGACAGGATACAGAATAGTACACATGAGTTGTAATGGGTTTCATCACTATGGTACCTTGGCAAGAGTTTGAGAAAGCCTTGGAACAGAGCCATTCATATCCAGGTTGTAGGTAGCTGCACAGTATAGCATGCAAGCAAAAGCATTTGAACCATGCCTGGGCGGATATAGGATATGGATCACTCTGTGAGAAGAAGTTTCACCCTGATATTGAAACCATTTTTGGCTAGTCCCACAGGTGACCCTGAGACATACAGTGGTTACACACTGAGTATTATCGTAACGGTAAACACCACCACCCACCCACCCACACACATACGATATGCACGCACATACTGATGCATGCAGTAACTCAATAGGAGCACACACAGAACTTCCTTTTTCTCACTAGTCTAGAGCAACGTTAACAATATCGACCTCTGAAAACTTTGAGAAATCAAGGTTTGCTTTACATTCACTGAAACATGAGTGGCCAGGGTTGCCTGTATCTTTCCGTTTGTTATCACTGCCTAGGTCAAGGACACCAGAAGTCAACACAACACAAACACAAGGACACCGCTGATTCACTCTCTTTCTCTCTCCACATTTGCATGTGCTTTGAACAGTGTTCTATCACTCAATGACCCAAGCAACATGCCGAAGATTACTTAACTTAAGGTCTCATAAACATCTTCACTGCCTGACACCACATGTTGGTCAATGTACGTTTGACTCAGCTCCCTCAGAGATGGTTGTGGCTGGTCCAAGGATTCGAAATCAGGCTGTGACATACCGTTGCAAGCACTCTGTTCCTGCCCCATAGATGGATCCATAGGGGCATATGTGTCCTCTGACGTACACATCACAACATCTTTGCAATTCTTAGAAACAGGGTCCGCACATTTCTCTACATCTCCTTGCATAAGAGGTGGAACTCCACGGATGAATGGCTTAGCAGGCAGTACAGTGTTGAAATTTGTGCTACTGTAGACACTGTAGGATTTCTCACTTGTCAAAGACTCGCCATCATGCATGAACTTATCCTTTCTTAGCCTATCAGGTCGAATAGTGATAGGGCTTTCAAATTTGTTTCTTTGCTGGACAGACATTCTGTTAGAAGCAGTTGCCTCATAGACCACGCTTGTGTTCTCGGATGTCCATGTCTCAATATCATTGCTCTTCTTCAAAACAGAGTTTGCACATTGCTCTCCAGCTCTTTGCGGAAGAGAGGAAACTGCATGGATGAGCCTCCCTGGTTTGGCAGGTGGTACAGTGTTGAAATCAGTCCCTCCGTCGACATTGGAGGGCTTCTCACATGTAGACTCCTTACCACAAGTGACCTCATGATAAGCAGAGTTAACACATGTCTCCATCCAACGTTTTGCCCTTGCTCTGATAGTGCATGTATTTTCTTCTATCTTTCCTTGTGGGGAAACACCAAGGCCTTCCTCGCTGGTGTGTTCTGGAACAGAGTACAGGTCACTCTTTCTGATCCAATCTGAAGTTGTGAATTCCTTTCCCTCTGTTTGGTGTATTATGAAATGAGTTGCATTATCACATACCGAGTAATCATCATCATACGTAAGAGACTCAGTTTGGGTGCTCTCGCCATCACTGTAGTAAGGACTGGTCAATGCTTCTTTCTGTGGCCATATTTTTGTGGACGAGTCTGTACATACAACTCGGTCAACAACCTGTTGTGAATGACTGTGCGGACCTTCATCTAGGCTGTATGTTGAGGAGTATGTTGAGGAGCGGGTAAGATCTGCGTTTGTATATTGCACATCTTCATATTTGTTCTCCAGAGTCAGAGGAAATATATGTTCTTCTTCTCCCTGCTGTTCATTGGAGTGGCTTGCAGTGTTCGTTTCCTTTGGCCTCATCTTCTTTCTCTTAAAGATGTAAAGCATTGCTCTGATTGCAACTATTAGAGCTGCAATAGATCCAGCCATTGCAATGTACTCATCACTAATACCAGCTGCAAAGAGAGGAAATCACAAAGGTGCACACTTTTGAGAATGAATACAGAGGAACCGCATATGTTGGAATCTACCACGTTATATTAATGACTTGATAAACCCATTTTATAAAAATATCTTTCAATATTGTCCAATGGAGTAGAGTCACGCTCTATAAAACCACTTGCTCTGCAAGGTATGTACTTGTTTACAAACATTAGTGCCAGTATTGAGTGAAATATAGTCAGAGTAGCATGATCTGCATTGGTGTAGCAGACAAGGAGATGTGTATGTCTCGGCCTGGTGTATGTAAACAGTTGATCAACAGGTGTTGCCGTAGTCTGTAAATGTTTCATCTCTAATGTCATCTTTCAACATAGTCAATCACATTGAGAATACATGTATTATTCAAAACAGATATCAGCACTAAAGTTGTTACATTTTCGACATTGACGCAGGATACAGGCTACAGGATTACGAGGATACGATTACTGCAAGATTGTTTTGACTGAGAATAAATTATTCCTGTTTTACTCAGCACTTTTTACAGACTTTCAGCTTCAGATGAGATTCCAATTTTCAAGGATTGCCACATAAGCTAAGCACAAATGATTGTATATAAAGGTAAAGAGAGACTTTGCAAGAAAATCTAATTATACAGGATAGCATCAGACCAGCTGAAACAAGAAAAAACGATGAATACAGTGGTTTCTCTGTAGTACGCACTTTTTGGGACCAAGCAAATTACTGCGTCTTATTTAGAAAAATCCAAAAATGCTGAAATACCACTCATCAATACAGAAACACTAAAAATAACCATTGAACATGGTTCATTGCTTTGTTTTATTGGTTAAGCATGTAAGTAAATGTGGAAAATCCATAGGCAAAGCTCTAAACAGCTGTAGAAAGAAAGCTGGAATAACATGCCTGTACAATACAGGCAGCACAACAAGAATTATTAAACGTGTACAGTATCGTAGTGCAAATGCAATGTTTACCAAGATCGACTTCTTGCGGAGCATGCACAGTTCTGCATCAGCAAGTGGACAGTGCATTATTTCCTAAAAATCACAGATGTACTCTGCAATGCCATCAACTTTGGCAAGAGGCCAAGCTACTGCCAGTAGTGGTATAGCAGATGGCAGCAAAGTACGGAGGGCCAATGCAACAGAGTAGGGGCTTTGGACTAAGCCTCCAGCTCACCATGTTGAGTCCTTTGCTTGGCAGAGCTTGTTGATGTTGCTGAGGCATGATTCCCTGTTATGAATTGCCAGGTCAAATCCATGCCTTATCCTTAAGCCGAGCTCAGGTTGCAGGTCCAAGGCCGCATGGACAGCCACTAATCCTAATGGTCTAGCTCATTCATTGTAGATGACATTCCCCTGCTGAATTGCTGTCACAAAGGCTTGCAGGAGTGGTTGAGGCAGGACTAGGGGAGTAGATGCAGCAACATCCAGGGGTAGAGAGACACTGAGAACTTTTGAGCACATCAGTGAAGCTATCATTGTGCATGCACTACTTCCGTTTCTGCCATCTATTTAGTGTTGCAAAAGTGTGTCTGGCAAGAAGTGCTGAATTATCTGATGCTTGTGAAGCCATAACTTGCTCCTAACAGGGAAAGTAGAAAGGATGAGCTTCTTTGGAGGAATTCCATATGATGATTCTTCCTCGCTGCTGTCTTCCAGCACAACTGAACGCCTCTTGCTACACTTGATCATTAGCATGTCATCATCATCACTAATGCTAGCTAGTGGCTCCAACTTCTCAGCTGATGAACGTGGTGGTTGTGTTTGTATCCCAGGCATATTCTTCTGCTTGGTTGCGAAAAAAGCCGTTAGCTTTGACTGGGTTGCACCTTCCACTGATTGAGACAAGATGAATGTGTCCAAACATGCAGCCAATGATAGAACGTCTCGAGGCACACTGTGCAGAGAATGCAGGTAGAGCTGGATGGGGTGCACTGCTGTTGCTGCTTCAGCACTTGTAGGTGGCACAACATCTGGTCCTTCACCATCATTCTCATCGCTCTCACTCAAATCATCTGGCCTGTGCTGCTCAGCTGAAGAGCTCCGTACTTCATGAGTGCTGACGCTATCATCGAGACCCAAGTAGTCATCCACAGAGACATCAGACAGGGGTAGCTTCTTTTTCAGGAGAGACCATAATGATCAAACCTGCAGGCATGACAACAAACCTTAGAGACATGTGGAGAATATTAAGGAATGCTGCAACACAATACAGTGTACAGGTGTATGGTTATTGCAAGCACAGTAACAGAAATGGAAAAAAAATCAATCACAATTACAACTGAACAGGGAAAATTATGCAAGCTCACCTCTTTAGACTCAACGTCAACTCCTTCTGCAGATGGAGTTGCACTGTTGCTTTTGGATTTCTGGAAACCAGCATGACGGAAGCAATCCTGGATGGTTGAAGAAGTCACGGACTTCCATGCAGAGCAAAACATAACTATGGCGTCCTTGATATTGATGTCTGGTATTCCTTTGCCACTGTCAACAGAGGCAATGATCCTTTACATCAGCAGAGGATGATAAGCTGCTTTCAACTTTGAATGACACCTTGATCCATAGGCTGAGTTAACACAGCTGCTGTTAGCTAATAGCCAGTCACTTTTGATGTTATCCAGCTGTACTTCATCCACAGCTTTTGCGTGAGGGGAGCAGTTATCAAGAAAAAGTAGAATCTTGTGCTTCTTTTTCTTCATCTAGCGATCTAGTTCACACAACCACTCCTTGAAGATATGACTGGTCATCCAAGCTTTTCGGTTGGCCTTATAGGGTAGCGGATGTGTGCGCATGCCTTTGAAACACCGTGGTCATAGCAAGTGTCCAATCACTAACGGAAATCGCTTGTCCAATTCATCCAGATTTTGAGTACAGCAAAGCTGTCAACCTTTGCTTTCTTCCTTCACAGCGCTGGCTTTTGAAGCAGTGTCCAATGTGGCATGATCTGGTAGAAAAGGGCTGTCTCGTCCGCGTTGTATATATCTTCCTCTCTGTAGGTCATGGGTAAGTTTGGTAAAACGTTTTTCTTCCAGTCTTCAACATTTCTTGCTGGTGCAGATAGCGCTTCTCCAGAGGCCAATTTGCTAACGATGCAATGACGCTCCTTGAAGCGCAATATGAAACTGGAGCTGACTTTCAAGTCTGACTCTTGTATGCAAAGCTCCTTCTGCAGGCCCAGTGCCTTTTCTTTAATTGCATTGGAAATGGCCATGGATGGGCAGGAATCGTGCTTCTCTTGAAACCACTCCAACAACACGCAGTTGAATTCCGGCCAACATGAAGGCATGAATCTCATGGGCTTCAACAATGACGAGCAAGATCTCCACATTGCCATAATTTTGTCCTTATCCCTCAGGACAGAGTAAATCATCGTTTTTGGGTGTCCTAACTTGTTCACCAAGTCCATGGGTTTCACTCCATTTTTGAGCTCTCTAACCATCCAGACCTTCTCCTCCAGAGTTAGCGGCTGCTTTTTCTTGGGCGGGGCTGGCTTCTTGATACGGATCTCCAATGTTGAACCTTTTTTTCAGTGTCAACCATGCATGCTGGACGGTGCACTGTGCAAAGTACGTTTTATTGATGTGGCGCACAAGAATGAGACAGCGGAAGTAACAGACCTTGTCAGGACACGCAACAACAGCTACATCTGTCTACACTTTTCAGTGTCAACCATGCATGCTGGACGGTGTGCCATGCAAAGTACATACTGTTGAGATGGCAAGCTAGCAAGAAGTGAGAATGAGACAGCGGAAGTAAGAGGCCTTGTCTGGTAAACACAAGGTACGGTGCGCTGTACAAAGTACGTACTATTGAGAAAATTAGCTGCGCAGGAAATCTTAAGTAGTATGTACTATTGGAAAATATGTACTATCGAGGTACATACTATTGAGTTTGTGAAAGTGTGTGATCAAATAGGTGCTCGCCTGGGACCGCGGGATTTGGTACGTACTATTGGAAAGTACGTACTATTGGGGTACGTACTAACGGGACAAGACCTGCACTTGTTAAACAGCTCAAACTAAAATACAAACTGGTATCTTCGACAAACAGTATAATGAGTTTTAACTGAGTGCTGGTAAGATCGACGAGTGATGATCTGAAAAGTGTACTGTAGATATGCTATCTTGTGTGCATAAAAAATATCTGGAGTGCTTGATTTTCACTAAGGTCTGTAGGTTTGAAACATTTGAACATTTGAAAATTCCTTGCAGATCTTGTGACAATGAAGCGCCATTTATGATTCCCTGTTTTTCTCCTTTCTCTCTCTCTCTCTTTATCTCTCTCTCTCTCTCTCTCTCTCTCTTCTCCTCTCTCTCTCTCTCTCTCTCTCTCTATCCATCTCTCTCTCTCTCTCCCTCTCTCTCTCTCTCTCTCTCTCTCTCTCTCTCTCTCTCTCTCTTCATGTGTGTGGGCATGCTTGACACACACTATTGAGCAAGACTGTTGGATTGTAACTTACTAAAAGGTTTGCCAGAAAGACTGGTTCATCATACCTATTTTTGAACGACTCTCACTGGCTTTTGTGGTTGTTGGTTGACCTGTTGGTGGTAGCGAGAAGGCTGCACAACAATTCAATATTGCCAAAGACACTCACAATTGATTACAGTAAGACAAATAAAATAAAACTCTATACATGTCCTCTCTCTTTCTCCCTGCTTGACTTTTTTCCCTCTTTTTCTTCTCCGCCCATCTGTCTGTCTGTCTGTCTGTCTCTCTCTCTCTCTCTCTCTCTCTCTCTCTCTCTCTTTCTCCCTCTGCATGTGTGTGTGTGTGTGTGTGTGTGTGTGTGTGTGTGTGTGTG
>JAOWAW010186616.1:5604-19019 GCA_028565695.1 Nicola tetela
CACCACCACCACCACCACCACCAGAGCCACCATGAACATAAAGTACATGTATGTTGCAATTTGTTCTAGTTTTTTTTTTCTTTTCAAGATAAATAAAAACAGAACCTAGAAACATAGTTTCAGTCATCAAGGAAGAAGTAGCAGCCAGACTTTTTCTGTTCAACATCCTAGAAAGGCAAAGAATGTAAACAGTTGATCAGTGACAGAACAAATCACCTCACTCCCTGCACACAAAATATGAAGATACAATACTATTTGAGGGGGCTCAACACAGCTTGGGATCATTGCAGCAGCCTACACAGTTTAAGCAGTCTGGGATCAGCCAGTGATTTCATGAACATGTCAGGTTACCCTGAACTACTAAAATCTCTGGAAATTTTCATCAGTATTTTAATTTCACAAAGTTTGTACATTTTCAAAAAGATATGAAATTCACCCACTTAAAAATTTTCTGCATACACATGTATGTACAGTACAGTGTCATTGATAAAGACAAATTTACAAAATTTTCCTACTTACGAAATAGTGGGCCCTGTCGATTTCAAACTGTATTTGCTTACAAAAATTTCCAGGATTATAGTAGTGTAAAAACAAATGAAAAACAGACAAGTTATCTCACCTTGACAGAGTTGAGCTTGTTGATGCGTGGTCTGTAGTTGCCAGGGTCACGTCGGAATGTGATATCTAGTGAATGCAAGAACTTGTTCATGCCACTGAGAAGAGTTTGTGGTCTGCCAAAAGAAAAGACTATCAATTGGGAAGATAGAAGGAGAAGTAGAAAAGTGGAAGACAGTGATGACAACAGAGGAGGAGGAGAAGGAAGAGGTGGTGGTGGAGGAGGAGGAGGAGGAGGAGGAGGAGGAGGAGGAGGAGGAATGCCCTTTTAGAGTTAGTTTTCCAATTTGTAACATTGGCTACATTTCCAGTGAGACAGAAGTACACTTAACATGATTGAACGAAACCTAGAATTTTGATGATCGTGGCTAAACAATAAACAAAGCCATCTACCCCAACGAAGTAACAACCCAAATGCATATTGTTGAAGCTTACGAGTTCGCTGTTGTGGAGATTGATGGAGTGCCATCAAAGACTATCACACGATCTGCTAGATATGTGGCCATGATGAAGTCGTGTTCAACAATAAATGCTGTCTTCTTGGCATGAAGAATAAACCTTGAACAACCAAAAGATGAAGTGCATTTATTGACACTGCTCAAATGTTTCAATCCTTTGCAGAAAAAAAAGAAGAAACCAGGCTCTCCTGAAGCAGCTGACTTAAACTGTGCAAAGCACAGACTAGCAAAGAAAACAGACCACAACCTTGCAACTTTCAGAATACCTTCTAATAACCTTGGCTGCAACAAGACGCTGTTCGGAGTCCAAATAGGCGGAAGGCTCATCAATCAAGTAGATGTCAGCAGGCTGTAAAGAAACGCAAGAGATTCAGCAATCCCTTTGCTGTGTACACCATGGAATGCCACATGAAAATAGGAAATTCAAAAAAGTCTGTGATGAGCATACCTTTCCTAGAGCAATGGTGAGGGCAACACGTTGCAGTTCTCCACCAGATAAGTTCTTCACCTGATGACAGTAAAACACAAGGAGGATCATAATTTGCGCAAGGTAAACTGTCTGCACAAGGGAGTATCATTTTCCCGACCAAGATCACTGAAGTGTGGTAAAGCTTACCTCCTGGTCCATAATCTTGTCAACGCAGAGCGGCTTGATCACTTCCGTTTGAAACTGAGGATGGCCGTACGCATCACGAATCTTCTTGTACAGCAGTCCTTGGACGGTATCCTGAAGTAAAAGGCAAGAGCAGATGGAGATCAAAGAACTTATGTACTTTCAAAGTTTGATAGATTAAATTGGAACACAAATGAAACAAACAGTAGAATTGGAACACGGCAAGTGCTTTATGCACCATAGACAAGGCACAATAAGAACCTGGGAAACACAGAATATTTGTGGTGGTTGTGAATGTGTGGAAAGAGTAACCAGCCATTACCTCCGATTTTGGACTGATCTTCTGTGGTTTGTAGCTGACATTCAGTGTTGGGACCTCACCTACAGACAAACCAGGAAAAGCAAGCTCTCACAAATGACAAACTTGCCATTCAGGCATTTTACAATCTAAGTCAAGAGTCTAAGTATGAGACTAAATTCTGGACATAATTGTAACTAAGAAAACAACAGAAACAGAGAGAGAGAGAGAGAGAGGGAGAGAGAGACACACACACACACACACGCACACACATGGTGCAGTTCCAAACCAGCCTGAGAACTTAGCATCAAGAAAACCACTTACCTCCCTCATCTGGTTTAAGCAGACCCGCCATCATTCTGATGAATGTTGTCTTTCCAGTGCCTGATAAGGAACAAAATTCACTAAGCGTCAGCCTCTCACAGCCAAGAGCAATCCATGAAATCTTCCCAGACCTGCTTGACCAATCTTGAAAACTGCAACTGCAAGTGTGGTGGAAGTTTTGCAGTTTTACAAAAAGACAAACCTGTGAAAAGCTAACTTGTGTAGAGTAAGCTCGAAAAGACAATAGAAAACGCAAGATCAGAACTAGCAGTCTTCAGTTGAGTAGATCACATACCGTTTTCACCAAGCATGACGATAAGCTCGGAGTCGGTGAACTCTCCTTTTTCGATAGAAAGCTTGAAATCACCTGAAGAATAAGAGCAAGACATGCTCACAGAAATGTCAAGGCCAACAGAGTGACAAAGAAGATGTGAGGATGAAGAGCAAAACAGATGAGGAAACATGAGTAAGACTGAGGAGAGACAAAGACATAAAGCAGCAGAACAGAGTGTGAACTTCTACTGAAGGACAGTAAGAGTGCACAGTATAAACAAAGAAGGACAAATTAGACAAAACACAGTTTGTGAGTGTAAGAGTATAGCACTATAATTTAGAAAATGCCACCACACCTAGAGTGATCACATTGTTACATCTGTGTTTGAAGATCAGAAACATAGTGCTGACCACCATGCAGCAAATACAACTGACAAGCTTGCGCTTACCCAGTTTCTTTACCATGTCAGGGAAACTGTATCGGCATAGCTTCTTTACCTCTTCTTCCTTCAAAGCAACACAAGAAAACCAACCAGAGATATGGAAACAAAACACACCGCTACATCATTAGAGCATTCCACTGCAGACACACTTAAATGAGCTGTGAAGACCATGAGACAACTGTAGCCAGAACTGCAAACAACATATGACAACAGAGCCCCCACTGACCACAGCATACCTTATCAGCTGTCTCTGCAACACGGAATACAAGCTGTGTCTCACGGAAACGCAGATTTTCCGTGGGAATAAATCCATCTAGGAAGATGTTGATGCCTGAACATGAAAAGAAATAAGCCCGTAGAATTGTTAACAGGCACCTACAACAGAATCCTGCAAATCAATTCAAAATAACAGCACTAACTACATTGCACTTAAACATATAACTCTCCAACAAACATCACACAAACACCAGCTATCATCATACATTCCAATGCTCCTGCCTAGTCATTCAGACCTTTACCAGGTGGAAATGAAATAGTTTTTCCCAAAATATGGAGTAACTTGGATACTGAATTTCATAGCATGATGGTTGTGTGTGACAAGGGACACAGGCATGATGAAAGCATTGCAGGCACTATGATGCTTCATAAACCCAGGCCCAGAGGGAACTTTGGGACACTGCAAACCCAGAGCAATACTAGTACAGGAAATGTGAATTTGGAACATACAGGCAAAATGTCTCTCTCAATCCAGGTACAATCCACGCTTGATAGATGTATGCAGTACAAACTTGTACACTATTGTACAGGAAACCCCAGAAATGGTGGCTACTCAGTATATGTCAATTAAGACTTGCCTTCATGTCAGCAAAGCACTTCACATGCAAGGACAGAAATGAATGCAATGAAAATGCATCAATTCAACATGTGACATTCTTGATCAGATTATTCTCATCATCAATGCTGCTCCTTGTGTGTGTGTGCGTGCATGTGTGTGCGCAAAGTGCTTTGTGGACATGACGACAAATCTTAATCGACATGCACTCACACATGCCTATTAATTGCCAAAGGAACCAGTACTCAGATCCTATCAAGCCTCACAAAGGCAATGTTCAATAGCGTATCTTTATTATTACTATTTGTCAGCTTTCTTCTTTTCAGTTTATGGCTTAAGGACCACAATTTTATCTTACAATTTTTCATAGTTTTTTGCTTGAATTTTTGTAGCCAGTCCTGGCAATTCAGTCACTCTGGTCTTTGGGCTTTGAAAAATAAAAGAACACCAATTGCTCTCAGTCAGCTATAGAGAGATCATATTTCTGTATAGCATGGATTAGCTCTTTCCCCAGCAAGGCTGAGTATGGGCAAGGGGTAAGAGATATGCTGTCAAGCTCTTTAGGCTAGATAAGACTTTCAGTTTTCTATGTCTGGTTTTGCAATGGCTTTCCTTTTGACCACATAATATATATATACATGAGTACACAGTCCACGATTTTTGATCTGTCCCATGTTCAGCCACAACTGCATCAAATGCATGAAATGGTCTGAATCGCATGTATCAGGCACACATTGACAACTGTGACGGCCACTTAAGCCTGGAAAGGCCAAAATCCTGCTCCCAATTGAGAGAGAGAGAGAGAGAGAGAGAGAGAGAGAGAGAGAGAGAGAGAGAGAGAGAGAGAGAGAGAGAGAGAGAGAGTTGTACTAGGACTTTGCAGGAAAGAACAAGAATGACAGAGGGAGCTAGAGAGAACAAGTGAGAGTGAGAAAGAGATGACACAGAGAAATGAAAAAACAGAGAGAGAGATACACACACAGAGGAAAACTAGAGTCCAAGGCACAAAGAGAAACAGAGAGAGAAAGAGAGGAAAACTGATACAGACAACAGTGTAGAACTACTTTTAGCTCATGCTAGTGTTGTTTCAAACCACTTTTGGTTGCTTTTCAACATTCGTCATCATCACTTTCTAACCCTATACAAGTAAGAAAAAACTGGTCTCTCCGGTTCAACCTCAACATACATGCCCCTGATGGAGAACATTACCGTCACAACCATTCTCCGCTCAACACACCTTCTCTGACGCTAAACGGCAGAGTGACAACACCGTAAGCACCAGGGACACCGTACAGACAGCAGATGTAGTCAGAGAGGTAGTCAAGCACACTCAAATCGTGCTCAACCACTATGACATACCTGAAGAAGAAAATCCCACAGAAAGAACCGAATTAAACACACAAGCAAAACAAAAGCAGAGCCTGCCTGAAGACTGACCGATTGGACATGAGAAGTGATCGGATAGCAATAGCTGCCTTGAGACGCTGCTTGACATCAAGGTAACTACTTGGTTCATCAAACATGTAACTGCAAAAAAAAAAGGACGAGAGCACCAATCAGAATCACACTGAGAAATGAAATGTGGTTTCTTTTCACAGCAACAAAAAAGCTAAACGAGCTCACATGTCTGCCTCTTGAATGCAAACAACAGCGCAGGCAAAACGTTGCAGTTCACCACCAGATAGATCTTCTACTCTTCGAGTCAAAACATTGAGAAGATCTAACAATGTAAACCAAGGGAGAAGAAAGAGACAAGAAGGCAGAAACATAAATGTGAAGTTTGACACTGTATTTTACAGCCTCCAAGTCACAAGTTTTCCCTCCAAATGGCCACAGGATCACTTGGATAATTAATGATCGGCTCACATCTAAGGTGCTGTCAACAGTAGCACATAAAGATGTAAGCCTGTCATATAACAGAGTAAGGTTATGTAGCTAATCTAACATGATCATACTGCCCATGGCAGGTAACACTCCAGCTCCTTCTAAAAGGACTTTGTGGAAGATGAAAGGGTAACAGGAATTGCTTATGACCTCCCATGGCATACATATCACAGATACTATAGATAAACAGATGAGTTAATGAATAGATACACAGACTGGTCATTAGATAGATAGATTGAAAGAAGGATAGGTAAACACAGGAAAGAAGAATGGTGGAGTCAGCAAACTCCACAAACACTCACTACATAATTTGAAATAACCAATTGTAAAATGGACAAGACACAGGCAGTCCTGTAGAAGTGACACCGTGAAAAGCAATAGAGAGCAACAATTACCAGCAACAACTACAGTTCATTTCAAACATAAAGACATCTGGATTTTAAAGGTTTTTATGTGTTGCCTAGACACTAAATATCTATACTTCAAAACTATGGCAACAACTGCTGCCAAAAACACACCAAGTTGCTTGCAAATTTCCTTCTGTGTGCCTGTGTCATCCTTCTTGTCAAAAATCTCCTCAACAGTTCCCTGAAAAAAACCCAATAATCCACAACATGAAGCAGATAGGACTAACAGCCCAGTTTGTCACCTGCAACTGCAGACAAACAGAAACCAGACAAGCGACAGCGACTCAAAAGGGAATAGAACCAACTCAGTACACAAACTTCAAGAACGCTTCCAGCAGAGCTCAGCTGTCGAAGTACACACCTTGACAGCTCGTGGAATCTGATCAACATACTGTGGTTTGATATATGCCTGCAAGCAGCCAAGCAAAGAAGGAATTAAGAGCTAGTCCTCAAAACGCATTCACTGTCCAATTCATATCAGTGTGTGGTTTGTTTCTTTTCTGAAAAACTAAAAAAGAGCAATAAACAAAAGTGAACACACACTAAATGTTGGCCATAATCGCAAGTTGTTACATACCTAGAACAGTCTCCCTTCATTGCAAAATTGAGAAAGAGCCTAAGCATTATACGTAACAGCATTAGCAGACCCTCTTTACACATATTCTTTTTATAAAAGGAATAAAACACATCAACAAGTAAATATACACAATGCTTAGCATATGATTCCATACAATCCATTCACCTTCAGATTATCTTCAAGAATTTTAGTGAAGTAGTTCTGCAGTTCAGAGCCCCGGAAGTACGTGAGGATGTCCTGCCAGTCTGGAGGATTCTAGAGCAGCCCAATAGGAGCGATTAAAAATGTGCCTAAGTGGAAACACAACGAATACAAGCCACACAGAGACCACCACATGGCACCTCTTTACCAATAAATCACACACTAACACCATCCAGCACAAACATCTTAAATTTGAGTAGGTTTGGTCTCAAGGCAATTTCAAAAAAATAAATGGCTGACCTGCTAACAAACAGCAATAAAATAGTAAAAAGCAATAACTCACACTGTATCGACCTAAGTTAGGCTTCTGCTTCCCAGCAAGAATCTTCAGGCCAGTCGACTTTCCCGTACCATTACTACCAACTAATCCTAAAACTTCTCCCGGCCGTGGGGTTGGTAGTCTGGAGGGATAACAACAGCAAGCAAACTGCCAAATGAGCAAAGTTAATACAGAACTGCCCTCACAATCCCCTCCCCATCCTGAAAAAAGAACCTCAAAATCAGAACTTTTTGATTACAACTCAGGAAAATGCTGGCTTACTTGAAATGCTAAAAACAGAGCTGATGGTCATCATTGGAAAAGCATTTACTGTTTCATCACAATAGAATTCCATATAATCACCATGTAGTATTCTGACATGTCCATCACACATTACAGTAAGAGTGGCAAGCATTCTCCTTGAACATTATCCATTGGATAGCATTCTAATTACAAAAGAAACAATTGTAACTACAGCTATCATTGGTTACAAACCTGTGCAGCTTAAATGAGTTAGGCCCATAACGATGTGTGGTGTCCTTTTCCAAGTTGCTAGGGAGATTGATGATTGAAATAGCTTCAAAGGGGCATTTCTACCACACAAGAATCAAGCATCATTTCAGTATGTAACATGAGAAGAAAGAAATCATGCAGAATGAAGTCACAGTCTCCAGCATTCTACATGACCCTAAGCCATCAAGACATGGCTTTCATAAGGGAAGAGATCTGTGCAAATAGAGTTCTCTACACAACACAAGCACATAAACATGACCAATGATTCACAGCACTGTTAAGCATTGCATGCACCACACACCAGTGAGTTTGAACAAATAACTTCTTATACAGACTTACAACAGATAAAACCCTTGAAGCGGAAAGGAATGTCAATGGATATTTTGAGTTAAGATCTTCACCACAGCAACAAACTGCTATGATTGTTTTATGTCCTACCCTTCACAGAAACTAGGAAATGCACACATTGCACATAGACACACATTCCAGGGCCCACTGGCATCTCTACAGTCTTCCTATATCAACACAGGTGTTCAAACAGGCAGACTTAGCAAAATGTACATGGCACACTCGCCCTTTAGTGTGTGACGTGCTTGCTGTTATGACACAGCGATTCGCAGCAGGCAGATGGCCAGATACTCTGCTGTATGTGCACTGATTTTCTGTCTGAGCATGCCATGCAGCGTGGCGGTATCTATACATTTCAAGAGGTGGTGATACTGATCGTGATCAAATCTAACTATGGGGAAAAGTAGCGTGCAAGGTCAGTGCAAATGAGGACAAAGCACCAGAGCAGTGTTTGTGTGGGTTATAGAGCTAGAGAAGTACTCTAATTTCACATATTTTCAGTGTGAGAAACTTTCGGTATGAGCCGCTCAAAAGCATTTCAGTATGCACAAATTTTCAGTGCAGCAGCAAGGCTTTGAGTGGTCACGTACGTGCATATTGAACAGAGATGAAGGCGCCCCATGCCCATCGCCCTTGCCCTGGCATTCGTCAGGTGCAGTTAGGCGTGCCCAGACTTTGTTAACACCTTTGCACTAGCATGACGACAGTAATGTCTACATTCCTGTCTACATTTACATTCTTTCATGTAAGCATCAACACTGTAGCTAGCTGCACCCAACAACCCTGCACTCAACACTACGCTCCTTCATAAAATCTTGCATACCCGCTATTTTTCTCTGAGTTCTTGCTCAGTCAGTCCGAGGATACTTCTCACTTCTGGTTGTCTCCAGAATGGTGGATTCGAAGTCAATATATTAGTTGGATGGCTCAGTAAGAGCAACCCACAGCTACTTATCAATGTGAAACTTAGCACTAAAAATGCCTTCTGTCCTGGACACTGTAGTTAAATTAGCCAGGGGGCTCAGAGAGCCAAAAAAGTCTGGTTGGGTAGGGTTAATAAGACTTGTCTTTGCACAGCGATTTAGTGCCCCAACCCTACGTATAGCACACTGCTGTGGCTCATGACAAATTTGCAAGAAAAAACATACCCACCTGGCAAAAAAGTCTGCAGGATTCTCAGTTCATGTTTGTGGAAAATTATGCTTTTTTGGACAGCTCTTGTGATACTTGATCATGTCACGCAAAATTGATGGAGATGAGTGAAGAACTTGCAGATTAATTGAGCATTAATGCTATGTCATGAAGGTCGAGACAGTACATCTTGATGGTTGAGAGTTGGTGCTTCCCGTACTTAGTCCTGCCCGCACCTCTTTGATCTGTGGCACGCTGGCAAAGAAGGGCAGAGAGTTGTGGTGAGTGCTTTGGGCAGTGGTTTGGGTGACAATCTGAAGCTGTCAACTACTCTGGCACGTGATGCAGATGATTGAGGACCACTTATCAGCTGTGTAGTCTACACTGATACATGCAGGCATGCCCACATGGCCAATTGTCATGACATAGTGTAGACAAAACAATGACTGGCAGTGACCGCAGACCCGCTGTTGCTCAAAGGCGCTAGGTGTAGCAATGTTTTGCAAAGCAGTTGATGTAGTGCCTGCTGACTGTGCTGTGGAACTGTGCTACCAATGCTTCGAAGGCCATCTTTCAGATTTGAGATCTTTCGCTTCTTCACATGTACAACTACTCTGATTTCACAAATTTTCGGTATTTTCGGTGACATTTTCATACCTAAATTAAATGTACACCTAAATTTTATGTACTAAAAATTTCATCTTGATACTCCTATTCCTCCCCGACATCCAGCCAAGCATTTCTGTTCACACACAACTCTTGGCTAGTTGTATGCAATTACTACTAAGTGTACTAGTGTGACAAAAATCCCAGTAGTATGTACAGGGGAAATATGAATATTGAGGCACTTTGATCTGAAAAAAAAAAAAAATGAAGACAATACAGTGGAATTCAGTTACTACATACCAGGCTTAGTATGTATGCTTAGTTAACACGTACTTTTGGGCAATAACCAAATGGCAGGTATTGCATATGCCGTACATTATTTTTGGCTAAGATGTACTAAAAATGCCCTCCCCAACGGAAAAATCTCCGGTTAGTACGTACTCTTTGTACTTGGCATCCACAAATCCTCAGTTCTGTGTTTCCTGTAGATGTCAGATCTTGACATCATCAGAAGAGGTACTTCCATTTGTGTTAAATCCATTGAATTTATGGAGATTTTAACTGCTACCGCATGTAGATGATGTACGTGTGCACGTGCGATGTCCTGTGTATAGCCAATCATGCAGTTACAGTTAGTACGTACTTTTTGGGATTCCCTAGGGGGTACGTCTTATCCGAGTTCCACTGTACTAGATAGCTAATGCAATGAAGACTCAAAATTTAATAGTTCATTCACTCTTGCAGCTCAAGAAAGACAATGTCACCACCTCTTTGTCCACTGATTTGGCCATAAAGACAGTTACACAAGTAACACACCACAGGGACAATTGCTGTTGCGACAACCATTAGTGGCCCTTTGCATCCACCATGCGAATGGCTATCAAAGACCATGACGGCATTCAGTCTGGAGAAAGTGACACTTACAGAGCAACCCTTTGCAATAAAAACAGCTCAACCTTGCTGAAAGTTGGCCTTTTGCTGCAACTTGTTGATGAAATGCTGAACCTTTTCAGTGCAGCTGTCCACAGTTGTGAAGCTGATCTCGCCTTGCGATGCAATTTTGAGCCCGAATGATGGGCAAAGTTGAATGGCCTCATAGGCACTCAAATATGGGCTTCCTAAAGGCTTGGCTTTTTCATTGTAAAGCTGATTGCCTTCACAAATAGAAGCAATGAACTAAGTTGCTAGGACATCTGATGCATTGAGCTGCGTAGCATCTGGCGATGGGAGAGAGATTTCTCCCAGAAGAACTTTACAAACCATCATGCATGAAATGATCGTACACGTGTTTGATCTTGTTCGACCATCAATCCTGGACTGGCTCAGTGTGCTGTCCAAAAAACACTCCTTGACAGGAGAGTACACATCTGCGAAACTCTTGATGCTGTCACAGGCCTTACTGTCAACACCAGGCATGCTTGGGAGATTTTGCAAAGCACTGTAAACGCCTACTGTCTCCCAACCTTGGCAGATGTTTGAAAATTCAACACTGAGGTCAGCAAAAGCATTGATAAGCCACCATCCATGAAGGGGCTTCAGGTGGGTGAGGCGCAAGTCTGGGTGGAGGGCAGCAACCGCAGCGTTTTCATCATCTCCACTCTCTTGAATTGCTTGCGCAACACGACTGGCATATCACTTTGTGAACTCATCTTTCAAAATATCCTTGAAGCGACCGTTAACACTAATGTCAAGAGGTTGAAGGTCTGCCGTGCAATTGCCGGGAACATACTTGATCTCAAAACCGTTGTCAGTGAAGCACTGCAGAACATCAGCTATCTGGTGAGCTCAGTAGACGTCCAGGATCACCAATCCACGCTGGAATTCTGGCAAATTGAGCCTTTCCTTGATTTTAGCAGCCCATGACTTCAAAATCTTTGTCCCGTACTGGCAGATGGTCTCGTGGGTTGACCAGTGTGACTGTGAATGCAACACATCCCAGCTGTCGGGAAAGTTGACGGAACGAGGAGGGTGACAGCGCTCAGTTGTGCCTTGGTAAAGCAACTGTGGTGGAAGAAGATCTCCAGTTGGAGTGCAAGCAAGCACAGTGGTTATCTGCCGCTTGTTGTCCAACCCAGTAATAGGAACAGACGACACGCCCTTCTTGTCCAGTGTCCACTCCGAAACAGGCACAATTGCAACTCCTGTTTTGTCGAAATTGATGATCAGTTGGAGGGGAATGTCATGTTCCTTCACCTTGTCTGAAATCCACTGCAAGTAGTTCATTTTCAATTCTGCAAAGTTTTCCAGGAGTTTCTTTGCGGCCTTCATTCCATGCCATTTTGTAAAGCCCATTCTACACAGAAGGGAATTGGCCCCAAACTTGTTGATATGGACATTTCCACCATTTTCAGCAAGAATGGACGGCTTTCTTGCCTGCACGATTCTGATTGCAGATGCCATAGTTATTCGATGATTAATGACTCCACCTTCTGCACGAATAGTGATCATGCGCTTGTGCACCCATTTGTCGAGATCCATCTCAAGCAGAAGTGGTTGACTCCATTACATGCAATTTCACAATTTGAGACAGGTCTCCATATTTCCTGAGTTCATTCTTGTACTGCTTCACCATGCTTTGGATGCTGGTGTAGGAGACAGGATGGTTTAAGACCTTGCTAAAGTGAGCAGCTGCAGCTTTCAGGCCATTTCTGCAGGCGTAACGAGCCGTTATCGCCTGAATTTCCTCATCATAATGATGGTACCAGGATGAGCCACGGCATTTTCTTGAGCCTTTGACCTCTGACAAACGACTGATCTCCCTATTTCCCACTGCAAAATCAGCAGCATCAGCCCTTGTTCAGGCCTTTCCCAGGTCTGGCAGACCAGGAGTTTTTGGTTTCGCAAAATTACCACCACAGTGGATTGGTCAGGGTAGAGCTATTTACAGCGTTATTAACAGTCAAAGAGTCTGTGCACTGTGTATACAACAACTAATGGCACAGATGCAGAGTGGAGAAAGAGTAAAACAAAGTACTGTGAGTAAAACACAAAAGTTGTCCTCAGCGTTACATGCTTGCCAATCCATGTTTAACCAAGTTGCTATGGCAACAGGAGGGCAAATTTCTGGACAAGATATGGAAGGCTCTTTGAAATTGATGGTAAGGTAAAGTCATGGCTGCTCACCACCATTCCTGGTGTTATCAAGATGTTGCAGGATAAATAGGGGTGAGGGCAAAGAGCCATCCCCTTGTAGGGATAGGGTTAACCATAAATTTTTTTTCAAGGCCCTTACTGGCCCATAATCAAAATCTTCCATTAAACTGCATACTTTGGTTTCAGGTCTTTACCCCGCAGTGTGGACCTGCTCAGGTCTTTCCTATCAATAATGACCTGCAGAAACCACCTGTCGCTAATGGCCATTCTTACGATCCTGCGGTAATTGCTTCATAAACAGTTTCATAAAGTTTTTTAACTTCTGTTCTGTCTGTGTCATTCCAGAGAAACTCAAAGGAAAAGTTTAACTATTTCACTGAGGTCTTTATGCTCAGATTTATTGTCCAATAACGATGAAGTCTCAGACTTTGATATCTGCATACATGTACACATATATATTATAGACATATGTATGCACATACACAAATGCACTCTGACACACCCATGCACACCTCCAAACACACACACACACACACACAC
>JAOWAW010186727.1:0-19018 GCA_028565695.1 Nicola tetela
TAAAATGCCTCTTGAAGCTTAAAAATGACTTGAAAGTTTAAGAGAAAGCTTTAAAACCTCAAATTTGGTGCAATGATAAAAGCTTAAAAACATGTTTTTAGGATGTTTTTTTTTGCCCAAGCCTACTCTCAAGTGCGAGTAATCACAGTCAGGAAAGGCCATTCATGCTGGGAGAATCATATCCGATCATTTTTTCTCATTTACTTTACTTCGGCTGGGAGCGCACAGCGGACTCGAACCCGCGGCGACCAAGCGCCTAGCGGAATCAAAAGCCACGCGATCTTAACCGAATTCTTATCGGAGGAGGGGGGGGGTCACCAGACGAACGGACCATGAAAACTTGAAGAGAGATGGAAATATAGCTGAGCCAAAAACAAGGGATACCTTTGACTGTTGACTTTCTTACTGGGACATAGTATAACATCCACACTTTCCCCCTTAGTGCCAGCTAAACTTTTTTAAGAAAACAACGGGTCGAAACGTCGTTCCCTTAAAAAAGTTTAGCTGGTGCTAAGGGAGCCGGAAAGTCTGGATGTTAAGGGAATACGTTTATTTCCGCCCTGGTATGCGTTTGTATTCAGGTCGTGTTTAATTTTAAGTAAACTCCTCTCATTGTCTCACACCGAAATTACCAAAAATAAAACTCCACCAAAAATTTCCTTTTTTTTACAGTGCGTGTAAACTGGGCCTACAAATGTTAGTTCATTGTAAGTTTGGCCATAGTGACGTCACAGCTGAGTCCAGCAACCTCCTTAATATTTGGCGGGAAATTCGCTCAAAAAAGCGCGAAGCAATTACTTGTCTGTAGCGCTGCGTCAATAGTCACCGTACCGTGACTCACTTTATCAATGCACATTAGCTCAAAACAGCTCTACTTCGAAATGCAGCTTGGCGAGAAAGGTGTAGTTTCCTGTAAGGAAAGTTACAATGTCAACAACTCCTGCAAGACCATCGTGTCCGCACCAGAACACTGCAGGTGGACTGGTGAAGCGTCGTCTCTCCGACGATAAGCAAACCGAAGATGAGTCTGCACCGCGAAAGCTCTCTAAGATTTCAGAGACGTCTGGGTCCGAAGAAGGTCACAGGCTAGTATCACCAGAGTGTGGAAAATGCGAGCTCTCGCGACGACAACTTGCTGGTCCGTTGAGGTCGGATTTCGGCTTAAGCCCGTCGGTGGGAAAGAACGCTGAGGCGACGAAGAAACGGACTGACTACCTCGGGTGGTCGGACTACTTCATGGCCGTAGCATTCCTGAGTGCTCAGCGCAGCAAAGACCCTAACTCGCAGGTCAGTAGCCAAGCCGGATGTCCAAGTATGAGAAGACATCAGCAGGTTTTCGTTAGTGCGTTGTAAGGCAGAAATCCTGTGCGTGCATATAGCGGTACATTGATGCATGATTGCAGTATAAGCATGTATACATGTATGTAAATGTATGTGTGAAAGAATGTGTCCGTACATGTGCGTTTACGTCTGACTGCGTACGTGCATGTGTGGAGTACTAGACGTGTCTGAGGACCGTGTGTGTACTAGTATCCACCAAGTCGTGTGCCGCTGCTTACAATGAATTTCGTGTAAGAAATGGTGAAAGCAGAGTTCAGAGTGCAATAACAAAAAAAAAGCAAACCGTGGCTAAGTTTATATGACGTCAGTGTCAGCTAAACACTTCCAACAATACACAAAGAGAATAGTAATACCTGAAAGCCTCACTGACAGCACCGTTGTAAAACGACAATTTTTTTGCAAGTGATAACTTTTCACTAATTTGTAAGGACCCACTGTTTAGATGAAAATTAGTGAGAGGAAATTTTTTTCTGCCAGAGAATTAAAATCAAGGAAACACTGTGAATTGCAGAGGCTGGCAAATTTTGTATTAATTTTGCAAATATTTGTCATAGCAAAAACCTAAAAATAGCAGGCTTATGAAAACTTGCTGTTTTATAGTACTGGTCAAAATCTAAAAGTCTTTATTGCCCTTTATTATATTAATAATACCATCAGTGTAAACCTGGAAACATTTGGAGGTGCAAAAAAATCATACAGTTTGAATTTTAAGGAGTAAGGGAGTTGTTTGCTTTTGAAAAGTTGCATTAATTGGTACAGTGGTAAAAGAGTGCGGGTTTGCAGATGCGATAGAGCGTCTAACTGTGACCATTGTCGGTATTGGCTTCAAATCCACCACAGGCAGTGCATGTAAAAAGTCTCTTCACACTTTCTTCCTTACCTATACTCTTAACACACAATTCAGCACCAGCCATGAAAGTCTGAATTTAATCTCCACTGAAGGATTGTCGCCTCCAAACCAGGAACCGGAAGGGAGAGAACAGCACTACAGTGGCAAAGCACACAACTGAACACAAGTATTAGTACAAAGATGTCCAGGTAATACTAGTAGTAATAATGACCTCACACCCATGTCGAAAATTCATTGTTGCTGACAGGCCATAAACCACATTTTGCTGAAATTTTGTGCATTTACAGTATCTGAGGCTTTCCTCTCGTTTCTCCAGTGTCTGCACTCTTAAATGAAAAGACCTGGTTAATTTCCAGTACAACTTTAATTTTGGTAAATTCAGTGGCTGCTAGCTCCACCAAAATTAAAGTTACACCTAAGGGCATATAGCTGAGCATGAGGTTCACCAAAATTTAACTCATACTGAAATTTATGTTTTGTACAGTATGCAGCAGGTTATTCCCCTACCACCAATTTTGGCATTGCTGCACACAGGGTGAGCTCGGCTGCTTGTATGGGAAGGGTTCAAGGACCATGGTTGTCCGTACAAATCCTTGTGGCTGAGATGTACATGTTGCCAAAATAGTAGGTGCTGGTCTAGGAGGACTTCCAAGGCGCTGCTTGACCTGAAGAACGTGAGTGATCCACAGAAAAAGCAATCCCCTGCACAAGTGTATGTGCATCTGCTCAGAAGCTATTCTTAAATTTATGAGCACCTGGAAAGTTTATCATGCTTCAGACGGTTGTCAGGATTAGAAGCATTTGCCAGTGAAAATACGGTAAGCAGAAGAGGGTGATTGCTAGGTTCCCAGTTAGTGCTAAAGTCAACAGTTAGTGCTATGGTGGACAGTTCTATGCTGAGCACTGTCCAAGAGCAAGTGATTATTGCATAATCAATTGTAAAAATCTGCAAAAGCAAAGGTGGCAAACAGAAATGTAAGTAATTGGAGAAACGAACCATGGTGCAAATTAGGAGTTCAACTGAGAAGCAAGTTTGTCGACACCTTGGTCACCTCAACTAATACCTAGCACATACGTCACACCCATAGTAGTGTACCACCTCCCTTAATTCCACTCACACCAACACGGAATGCACAGCCAACTCGCCTCACAACATATAAATGCAATAATCCTTACCTCTCTGCATAATCTTGCCTCAAGATAGCCATGGAAATCCTGGCTGAAACATTGCCCATTTCTTAATAAACTGTTGGGGATGTAAAAGGCCACATTTGTTCAGAGTTTGGCAGAGCTGGTTACCTGCTGTGTCCCTTATAATGACAACAGAAGGACATGTTTGTTGTATTGCCTCCAAGTCTCATAATTGCTTAGGACTCAGATTTAGGGGAAAGCTGAGATGTCTTCTGACACACCTCATTTAGGAAGTCACTGTTAGTGGGTCTGTGCCCTCACTTCCAGAGCCACAGATTGTATCCTGACAATTTGTCACTTTGTGCTCACCATTCGTGCTTAGAACTAATGTAGTTTAGTAACACTCCTGCACTGTTTACGAGTGACCACGCACGTTGAAATTGCCTGCCAACAGATGGTAACTGCGTTTAGAGAGAAAGCTTCTGCAAGATGTGTGGTGTCTTTCTGTGAATAACACTGAGTCAGTACATCATAGCTTGATGCAGGGCAGAAGTGTGATCATGTCACTTCTACATCTATGTGTATGCATGAAGTGTGAAGACTAAGCCACTCCAACAGTATGGCACATGGCAGCTCTGTGAGAAGGATGATCATAAAATTGTCAAATTATTTGTGAGCTGTGGTAACGCTTTGACAGTCTCTATTAATCTTTAAGGTGGTTTGATCCAGTTGTGACATCACCATGGAAGAACCTACAGGACATCCAAGTTCTTGTACAGGCCTTGCCATAATGATGTCACAACTGGGTTGAGCCACCTTAATGCCGGGCCATTGTTACATAAAGCTGTTGGAGCTCTTGAGCTTCTGTGCCAGTTCAGCTAGCTACCATTTGCTCTGAAACATCTGACAGTGTGTCCTCACACTGTTTGTTTGCTTGTTTTAGGTGGGTGCTTGCATTGTCAACAAGGAGAACAAGATAGTTGGTATTGGCTACAACGGTATGCCAAACGGCTGCAGCGATGATGAGCTGCCATGGGCACGTACAGCTGAGGATCGTTTGGACACTAAATATCCATACGGTAGGGCTTTTGTGTGGAAAACAATTAATATTCTCACCTGTCAGGTTGCGCCCTTATGATTAGGCATGCGTTTTGTATTTTTCCGTAAGCAAGTAATGATAGTTGGTTTTAGCATTAGGGAAGAGAGAGGGATGAATGAATATTGAATGTGTGTGTGTTCACAGGTGTTTCAGCAGATTGGCCTCTGCGTATCAATCTGTGTGTTGTGCAGTATATCTGTTTTATTCAACTGCATTCCTTTGTGTGTGTGTGTGTGTGTGTGTGTGTATCAATTCAAAAAGAAAGGTGTAAGCAACAGAGCTCATCTCGCATGCAAAAATGACAAGAAGCAAAATGAAAATTACAGCAGCAATTGGCCTGTGTATGTGTGTGTGCATGCGTGTGTGCATGCATGTGTGTGTGTGTGTGTGTGTGTGTGCGTGTGTGTGTGTGTGTGTGTGTGGCTGATTATACTGTGTGCAGGTTAGTGTGCCTTTGAGTGCATGCACAATATTGTCATTTTTATCTCTCTTTGTAGTTGTCTTCATAAGGTGACCAAGTCATATCATAGTCAAGCATTTTCTCAACTTACACAATCAATAATGTGTTGCATTTGTTCCAGTTTGCCATGCTGAAATGAACGCTATCATGAACAAGAACTCAGCTGATGTAAAAGGCTGCACCATCTACGTAGCGCTCTTCCCTTGCAACGAGTGTGCGAAGCTCATCATTCAGTCTGGCATCAGTGAAGTCGTTTATCTGTCTGACAAATATCATGACCGACCGGAAATGGTGGCATCACGACGATTGCTCGATATGGCCAAGATAGCATACAGGTGCATCCACTTCTGCAATGTCAGGGAGGCTTCCCTCCTTAGCCATAGCCTTGTGTTGTTTCTGGTAAAATTTACCACAACTTTTGTTTTAGTACATCGGTGTCTTTCTCTAGAGATCATTGATAGGATCCTTGTCAGGGCACCATATGCTTTTCCATGTCTTCACAAATGTCACGAAGTTGCTGGAGGTGAAAAGGATAATCCCATTGTGAAAATGAAAAACAAGCATTTTCATGATTAGTCCTATAGCTGGTGCAGCATCAACCCTGATCAACCCACCTGTAACTTTGGCAGGACACTGTTGGAATTGGGTTTTTTCTGAAAGAGCTTGTTGATGGTGTGATGTCAGGGTCGACTTTGTGCATTGTGTAAAGGACAACATCTGCATGCATGCATGTGCACAGGCACCCACACACACACATCCCCCTTTTCTTACTCTCTTGCTTGCTCTGTAGCTTTTTCTTAATTTTGTTCTTTCTCCTCCTGCTCTTTGTCACACTGGACTAATTGTTCTCACCTTCTTCCTTGTCTTTGGAATTCTGTTCATCTGTAATTATGAAGGATAGTGTATCTTCTGACCAGTTCAAGTCTCCTACTGTTCTAGTCTGTAGTGTTGTTCCGTAGGTGATCGTAAGAGGTTGCACATTTGCTGTGTGATGTGTACCGGCAGGCTTACATGTACACTATAGGTAAATTGGAAACCATTCTTGTTCTGCTGTAGTCGAGGAAAAGGCTTTCTGTCAACTAAGGAGAAAGATGTGTGTTCCCTAGGGAGATAACCAAGAATGTTTTGTTGTTGCAGAGAGTTGAAAGTCGTCAGCTTTCTTCGCATTATCTTGCTAAGGCTTTTCTCTGTGTGCGTTCTGTTTTCTTTCTTCAAACCAACAGACATTTCAAACCAAGTGTGAGCAACCTTGTCATCGACTTCAATGCATTATGACATTACACCAAAGTACATCAAGTTTTTCTTGTGCTACCTCTTGTAAAAAAATCTGCTGTATCTTGCCCTTAAGTACCGCTCAGGCATTTTAACCTCTCAGAAGTAGGGTTTTGGAATGTCTTATATAACGTTTATTCGAGAGTTCTGAAAAGTGAACTACAGTAAATTATTTGGGCTCACACTAACATGCCATCTCCCTCCCTCTCATTTTCTCCAGCTTTTTTCTCTCTCTCTCTCATTTGTGCGCTATTCTATACATCAGTACTCCGTTGACAACGTAGTTATAGTACCAGTAGCATTGAGCAACCATGTTGATGATCTTGAAAATGCTGACTTGTGCTTTGTGCTCCACAGTTTCAAGTATACAATACTTACGTTAACTGATCATGTAGGGGTCCCAACTTGGTATTGTCATGACTGTGTTTAGGCAGCCCTAAGCCACAAGTCGTTCCCAATGAGAAAAGAAAAATGCTTCTTTGTAGGGAGTCTTGTCACAGTCTGTGCTGCTTACTCTACTGTTTAGGCATAAACCCAATCACATTGTTGTATTTACTGAATTTTTTTTGTGGTGCTGGTTAGACATGTATGCATTCACATTAAGTAAATTATTGGACGTGTATTTGCACTTATGCACCTGTGTTCATCAACTTCTGCAGTTCTTTCTTTTGTTTCTGAAAATGCCTTCATGTGGCTTTCTTTAAAGTAGTAGAACCGGTTTCCAACTGTTCTGAAACTCCACAGCAGATTGGTCCATTTTCATATCGTAAGTACAGCTGGTGGTACAGACTGTATTTATTGGCTGAGGGATGCATTGGCTTGAGAACCATGCATACTGCGGGATCAAAGGGCACACAAGAGCCGCTGTTGGGGAGGAGAGGGGTTTGACTGCTACTGCCACCCGTAATAATGACAATACAATCCTGTTTCACTTGAATGTGAAGAAATGTCACTCATGCAAATGTGTGGAGGAACCAAAAGGCATTCAATAGAGATTTAGGATTTTTCTAGTTGAAATTCTGAGGCCTACATGATGACAATCATCCAGCAGCTTGGCAGTGTGTGCCATCTGAAAAACTGTTATTCTAGCTCACCCAGAGAATTATTCATTTTTACCATTTGAATGCACACAGAAGCCAAGGAGGAATTAATATTAATTTTCTTTTAGAAGAGATTTTATTGCCAATAGTTCTTTTCTCTTTGGGGATAATAGCCAGTCAAGAGCATTCATGAATAATTCTCTTGTTTGAGCTAATAATTTAAGCCCATTAATTTCCTCACCATCGGCATGACACTCGAACCTCTCTTATCCGGGCGTCTTGGGACCAGGCACTGTCTGTAAATCAGATACGTCCATATCTCAGATCAGTACACACAAACACATTTGGTGTGCAATTTTATTGGAAAATAATTTTGATGAGAAAGTACTTGCTACGCAGTAACACTAAAAGAGGCCAGCACACTGTATCGATATCCACAAGATTGAACTTTGCATCATGAATAATGCGACATTTCTTCACAAACTGCAATGACTCGTTGACAACAACAAACTCTTCAATTTTCTTCCTATCTTTTGCTATATTACTCACACTTGATTTTGCAATGCTGAATCTTCAGTGACAGCTCTCTGTGACACTGAAAAAGTGTCCGGTAGAGGGAGTTGCCCGGATAAGAGAGGTTTGAGTGTATTGGACTTCTTAATATCCTTGGATAAAATCCTCGGCATTATTAGATTTTATAATAATATCTTTGGATAAAATCCTGGGCTATTAACTTACTTGGACTTGGTATTATTTGCCGATAATGCCTCAGGTGATTCTGAGGGAATTAACAGGGTACTTAACAGCAGTTGTTGGATGTCGATAATTTTGATGCACGACTTGACCAAATTGTTCTTGTTTGTTGAAATGTTGAAAGAGATTTATGGTTTCTTAAGGTGGCAGCCCCCTCTTTGGAAACTTCTTAGAAGCCCCAGATTCTCCCAAGTCACTCATATCAGTCAAAAATCATCCCCACCTTGAGGGCCTGATGTGTGGTTTGGCAACTTCTAGATAGTCTTGAAAAAATATAGTACTGTTTTTGAACAAGTCCCATGCCAATTTAGCATACCAAACATCGGCTTTGGCCATTCTATGGTGTTATAGCGTTAAGGGTGGTTCTACCCCTTGAATGTGCTGTTGCAACCATTTTTTGAGTTGAAAATTTGAATTTCGAACCACCATTCAGTCTCCTTATAGGGGTAGCATCAGTTTTTAGATGCTGCTGCTAAAAATAAATGTTTTAAAGGTCATCTCATAAGTTCACAGAACATGGATGAACGAAAGCAGATGACGTACTCAACAGTATACACATGCTTACATTAGATGGTGTGGTGTGGCAATTACCCTACACATGACATGGTATAGTTTGCATTATATGGTTGGTGTATCATGATTTTCAAGCTGCTTGCAACATTTCAAGCACCAGCATCCTTCATTGCCCAGCTTGCTGCAGCTTTCATCGCTGAGCGCTGGCTGCAGGACTCGATATCAGAAATGCATACCCCACTTCAGCGTGGGTCAATGGAGCACATCTCAATATCCGTACACCCAGAGCACTGCCCAATTCAGCATGACTCAGTTTGCTGAAACACCTCCGGATCCCAGAATTGAAAACTTGTTGAATATTAATCTAACTTGTGATCATCATCAACTTATTTTGTGGGAGGATGGTCTCATACATACTGTCTCAGTGGTGTGCTTCGGTCAATCATCAGATTGACTGTCACATGTCACAGCTCCATTCCAACACTGGGAAGCTCAACACTCCCTTGGCTGAAAAGCAGATATACAGATAAACTGGTCCTTTGATGTCCACCAGGCCGCTCTTGGTTGGTGTCCTGCCATGCTGGTGAACGACAGAGAGTGTTAACTGCAAACCAACTCAAATCAATCTCTTCAACATACACAGTGTCTGATGGGAGAGACGTCTCCAATGCCTTCATCACGCTGTCACCATTGCCCCCTTGCAAGCGTCATGGTTGCTTCCACACAAGGCTCCAGACCCTTAGGATCAGATGGCAACTGACCGCCTTGAATCAGAAGCTTCAACATCCACTCAGCAACTTCAGTGAACTGCTGTGAGCTTAGACTGGTTAAGGCCTTTTTGCCATAGCCAGCTGCATGTTCAGCACACTCTTCCCTTCTTTCAGCTTAGCCAGCTGTTTGGAGTTTCTCCAATGCAATCTGTCAATGCCGTTTTGAAGGCTCTTCTGTTCATCTTTGAGAATCCGTTCACCAGATAGTCCACAAGCTATTCTGAGGCCAAGTCCATTTGTGCATTGACAGCATCTACCATCTGCATAGACATGATCGCTTTTTAAAGCACAGGCAGCACAGTCCTTTGAGCATCTTCAACTTTGGGCTGAATGTGGCAGTGCAGCACAGGATAGACCTTGTCAACATGTTCCACTGTGTGCCTGGAGTGTGCATGCTTCAAGCTGACTTCTCACACAAACTTTGCATGATTTACAGTACCAGCTGAGCTCTTGACAATGTAGAGGACAAAGTACACTAGCCTGCACTCTGACAAACCATGGATGGCAACGCCTTTCTCTGAGGACTGTTCCTCGGCCTCAGAAACAGGGACAAGTCAATACCCTCACGTTGCCCTGAAGAGAGGGTGAGCTGTGGCATGAACCTCACAAAGAAGTTCATTACAATCATTATGGCAAACTACTGCTTCCAACCTGACGTTGTCAACATACTCATCACAAATCAGCTGGGAGCATGGGGTTGCAGAAGATGCTGGATTGGATATCAAGTAGTTGTTAGGCAAAGAGCAGAGTCTGGCTGTGGCCAGCCCAACTGGTAGTTTGGTTTGAAGGGCACATGACGGACAGACAATGCTTCCATCATCCCTCGCAAGATTCGTCAGACAAGGCAAACATCCTGCGTTGAGACATTGCAGAAGAACAGGCTGAGACAGTGGTCCTGCACAACTTACACAAGATGAGCTTGGCTCATTGCTCCCAACTGCCGACACAGATGCCATTGTGATTTCTCGAGGAGTGTTGGAGATATGATTAATATGCAGCCACCAAGTTAATGAAGGCCGCCATTCTTCCTTGCTATACGCACACTCTCCGAAGCTCTTTTCTTGACACTATCTTGATTAGTACTGTGTCGGGTAGGGGTTTTCTTGGGTATCAGGTTTTGGGTAATTTTTCACGGGTAACACGGGTACCCTATCGGGTAATGTTTCCATGGCAACAGCACACTAACTCATGAAAAAGACAACTGAATGGTAATTTGTTGTTTATTCACAAATTATTCTACAGTGTAAGCAAGTGGCAATACAGGGACAAGCAGTGGATACATAATTATCATGGCTATTAACAAAGGATGAACATCAAAATCTGAGCAGGAAGTGATACATGACCAGAGCAGTGCAGCTAGCAGTCTTCAAGATATCACCTGTTCTTGTTGAGAAAGCACATGTCAACATGACTACATGACAAGTTTGCCCGCTTCTTGTGGCAAATTAAGCCTGTGACACTAAAAAGGTGCTCACAGGGTGTGCTGGTTGCTGGAATAGATAGCATTGGCCAGTGGCCACAGTTGAAAGGTATGGAAACCACTCCTCGTTTCTCTTCCACTGCTTGAGAGGATTTTTGTCTGCTGCTGCTGGTTCAGCCCTGTATTGGGCCACCTCATCACTGCATGGATCAGATCTAGAGGAAGGAGAAACTGCACTGGAGCCCATCAGGAATGACATCCCACTGATAGGCTCGTCCGCTGGTTCATCATGGTCTCCATCACCATTACCTTCTTGAAGCTGATCAGTTGATTGGTGACCAAGATGGTCAACTTTCATCTTCAGCAGCACAAACACAGACTGTGCCACTTGGCCTAGAAGAAGGATCAGCTGTTTGAATCATGGATCCAGAGCAGATGCTAGCCATGCTACCTCCACATCAGCATCATTTTCAGGTTCAAGTCTAAAATGCTTCTTGAGGTCGATCTCTGGTGATTCACTCTTTCAGTCTTCTCGCTGGAGGATTGTCAGTATCTTTCACGTTTAGATGTTGACTGACGAGGTCAAACAGCACAGGATAGACGCACGACAAGGATGGGTTTTGTTTCATGCTGAATACAGTAGTAGCCACTTCCAGAGGCTTGAGGACAGTGACCACGTCCTTGGCGAGGTCCCATTATGCGCCGGACAATTTCAGATGTAAGGAGTCCTTCTCTCCATCTAAAACCATCATAACAGCATTGCTGAGTGTCACAAACCTGTCCAACATAAGATACGTAGAGTTCCAACGTGTAAGTACGTCCTGGACAAGGTTCAATGGCTTATTGCTCCCAAGCTGTTCTTCGACCTTATGCAACTTTGAACAGGCATGTGCAGAGTGATTGAAGTGTCCCACGATCTTCCTGGCTACCGCCACCATTCTTGCAATGGCTGCTTCCTTTAGTCCTTCATGTACAGAAAGCTGCGGTGTGTGTCCAACACATGGAACATGGCTCCAGTCGAGCTCCAACTCAAGTGTATCAACGGCCAAGACCATGTTGGCTGCATTGTGATCACGGACTATCGCTGATACGTTGCCATTGATTCTCCAAGTTCGACAAATTTCTTTCAGCCGTTCAGAGATGTTCACAGCGGTATGCCGCTCCGCCATTGCTTCGGTGGCGAGAACTAGGGACCGCAAGTGCCAAGATGAGTCAACAAAATGTGCTATGACACCGATGTAGCCCTCGGTTTGCGACGGACGTCAGGGTAACTTGAATCCTTCACCCAAAACTTGTGGTCTTTCGATAGGTGACTTGTGGTCAAGATACACACGCTCGTGCATGGCGAGCAGGCTCGCCGCCGCGCCGTCACATGGACACTCCACCATATGCGCGCAACAAAGTGCGATCGATTGATCATGACCGCGAGTGACCTGTCCAGCACGCAGACCAACCAGTAGTTCCGCGGTGTGGGAGCAGAGGGTCCCCAGATTGCACAGAGTGCACGCATGGTCGAAGCTCGAAGTTCCACAACTACAGCATGCAGACTGCAAGCATTCGCCACGTGTTACCCGTTCGGGTATTGTTGCTCAAATTCTTACCCGATTACCCGAACTTTCCACGGGTAACACGGGTACCCGACTACCCGTGCCCAGCCCTAATCTTGATACCACTCTTTAAAACGTCATTATGTGACGCGTGGAATAACAACCTCAAGTGGCACTCACTAACACGAGCAGGAGAGAGAACATGATCACAGAGTAAAGCCTGTATCCTCCCCAGTCGATATGATTTGAACAAATGTAACTGCTCTAGTGCTGTCATTTCTTACCTCAGATGAAGGCACCGAGAATGGTGACCAAAACGTCAGATGAACATCATGTTCTTTGTCCTGCTTGTGTAAATGAATGCCTCTTTAGATTGATACTACTCGTTTGCACTCTGCTATTGTCTTGAACAAGAAGAATCTTTATCAGATGTGATGTAGGTGATCCTGCGTATTTTCGAGAACGGATAGGGGCTTGGTTACACAGTTCTCTGATATAACCCTTAATTTAGCCCCAATTTCCTACAATGAGCTGCCTTCAACAACCGCTAACAGTAGACCTCCCAAACGGCGACTCACCATCCATATGGCTATGCTTACGATCATACATGTGCGTCATAACACCTGTTGGTCTGCGCTTGATCTAGAGGTACAGGCCGGTGTAAGCTCGATAGGACTGCACTTAAGAAACATAACTTGAAAACTAATTTTTTTTATAGCCATGACCGTCGTTGCGGGGTCGTGAGGCCCGGGGGACTCGAACCCACGGCGCCTAACAAGCCGGAATCATTTGACTAGTCACTGCGCCATCACCAGATCACAGCGCATCCTCAAAAAAGGGTGGTTTCAAGCGTATCTTCATGTTCTAGTTATATCCAATCCACGCGGGAGTCCTCCTAAGATGGTAGAATGATCCATCGTAATCTATGAGGCTTCAGAAGCTCCATAAGACTAAAGCTGAGCTTGCACTAACGTGCGGAGGCTGGCATCTACCAGCTTGATCTTTTACCGTACGGGGCAAGTACAGGGCCCACGCTGTAGCGAGTCTAGCGACTGCATATTCCAGAAACGCACAACTATGATATACCGTGATGTATTATGTACTCATGTCGAGCTATGCTACTATGAATGCAGGGCATATTGAGGGGCGAGCGAATGCGCAGCTTAGTGACCCGAGTTACGTATATATTTAGAGTCCGGTTTAATTTTTTACGAATAGTACATGAAATGTGCATCTTAGTAACCCACAAGCAAGCAGTATTCACTGTGGCTATACTGCGTAGCTCCACGCTAATTCGACCCGGTTGAGGCCACAAGATGTGGCTAGCTCAGGTTCATGGCCGTCGTAACTCGAGCCGATAGCGAATTCGTAATGTGCGGTTGCTCAGCCAAGGCGGCGCCGAGTGCCCGACTCCACGTCCGCGCTCCCGCTCCAAAAAACCTAAACTGGGGTACAACCTAGTTACCTGAGACTTGCGCTGAGCTGTTACAGCCTTACCCAAAGAGGTCAGTGTCGGAAGTAGGCCATTAGAGAGCTAAGCTGACATCCAACGAGGCTGTATTTCAAATTTGACACTGAACAGGAGGTCCAGTCAAACGCTCGCAGTAGACGCCTGAAGGATACCTCGCAAGCTTCGACCTGAAATCCTGTAAGACACCATTACCCAGCACACGTCGCAGAGCGTTGTCACAGTGTTTGAGGTCTTGGCTCATGCACGCTTCGGAGCTGAGCATCGGGCTCTACTCTCTAATTCAGCCTTTGCAGCACACAATCGGCTACTAGCAGGCAGTGTGTGCGCGATAGCGATGTGCTCCTCCTGCAGCTGTTAAATGCCAACAATATGAAGCCTCACAACACCTGGTCACATCCCCATCGCAACATCAATGGACAACTCTTCGTTTTTCTTCTACTAACTAGCGCTCTGTCAGGTAACAGTAGCCAGGAAACAGTCTGACAGCATATCCCACACTTTTCCTCTTCCTCAATCTGTCCTTGTGTTCCTCCGTCAATCATCTAGTTGTCTGTCTCTTTGTCGTATTTCTGTCTCGATCTCATCAATTTTGTTTCTCCCTTCGTGTGACTGTCCAACGTTCAGATGATTCTCCGTCCAGTTCTGCCTCCGCTCTGTCTAGTTGTCTGCCTGAGGGTGTCCGTCCTCAGTTGTTTCTGTGTCTGCATATCTTTTTCAGTGTCAGTTGATCTGTCGTCCGCATGCGCATGGTTGGAGTATGTAGGCTGTTCACTAGTAAACCAGTCACTACTAACTAAATTTTGCTTTAGCCCAGTCACATGCCTCGCAATCTCTCTCTTATTTGTCTTGTCTGTTAGTGTTCACTACCTGTCTTGTTGACGTTCTCCTTCATTTTTCTGTCCGGCTTCGTGTACGTGCGTAACTGTATCTATCAGTCTGTCTCCCCATCTGTCTGTATACGTACGTGCTTTCAGAAGATTTGCCTTCCGTCGTCCTCCTCGTCCACCAGTTCAAAAGGCGCTGTGCTCCATTTGTTTGTCTGCCTGTATCTCTCTGTTCGTACGTGTCTGCCCAATTGTATCTCTTCGTCTGTCTGTCTGAATCTCTAACTTTCTCAATCTCTGAGTCATCATTTGTCCGCAGTCTCCAATTCGGGGTATCATAACGCATGTCATTTAGCTCGGGTGTAAATCAAAATCACGGTATACAACCATTACTGCCATAGCACAATACCGCTAGGCTACTGCTCTGTAGGGAGGGAACCCATTTGTACCAGAAGCTAACCACTGATTTGCCTTTATTTTTAACTTTAATTCACACCGTCCCTCAGTGTTAACTGGTAATTACAAGTTGAGGATTTGAGACACAGCTCTGCTGGTATAATAATCCTGTTCTCAGTTTGATGTGGATGGCTGCAGCCAGATACAGTCTCCAGCAACGTTTGCTGAAGAATAAATCTTCAGACAATTACGTTATACTAATTCAGTAAACCCAAGAGCACCATTTATATTCTTTCACTGATTTTCTTTCCCTCTTTCTGTGTGGAATTTGTCTGTACTTAGTACGAGGTCAAGTTGCCAGTGCCGACGATGGCTTAATTGACAAAGTCTCAGAAAAGCCAGGTAGGTAACACCGAGAGAAAGAGGGAGAGGGAGGGAGAGAGAGACTGACAGAGACAGACCGGCACGAACATGTACAGACAGATAGACGAAAATCAGAAGAGGTTGTGTATATACATAGGTACATAGACAATCCATTACCCAAGTGTGAGGGCCAGGCAGTGGTATGTATCCATGCAACATGAGGGCTGAGTGATATACATGTATATAGGCTGCTCTGCCCTCACACATCAGATAGGGAGAGAGTTGGACTGATTTCTTGCATGCATGCATCCAACCAATGTATTGCAACATTGCAATGTAGTGTTGAGCAATTGTAGTTGATTTCGTGGGCAATATCGACTGTTATCAAGTCAGCTTGGCCATTCAGGCATATACCAGTTCATAAAATTAATGGCTGTTTGTATCTCTAACCCAGACCTTTTAGGGCAAAGTTTTAACCCAGAGCTGCGTTCCATACATGTTGTGCTTCTAAACTTCTTCTGCTGCTCAACATTCCTTTGCTACAGATACAATGACTATGAATTCCTTTGCTACAGATGCAATGACTATGAATTCCTTTGCTACAGATACAATGACTATGAATGGGATGGCCATCTGAGTGTTAATTTTGCTACATACCTGGTAGATGTCCATGTAAATTGTAGAGTAAGAAGTCCAAATTGAGGTCCACTTAATTAATTTCTCTGTGCGGTAATGACCCTTCCCTCAGTTATGAACGCACAACCTGGCTCAAATAGCTGCTTACAGCCTAGAGCAGTTAGGTAATACTCTTATAAAGCCTACCTCCTCACTCATGGTGGTAAACTATCAAACCCTCTCCTGGCAACAAATCTGATCTTGAATAAGAATCATCTTGCAACCGATGCTTCAAAGTGTTCTTGACACATCAAATCACCGATGGTTTTTGACATGTTTCCATAGGAACACATTGAAACTCTATTAATACTCTCGACCAAGCAGAAGTTTCCAATCTTTCACTCGCGTGCAACTCGTATCATGAGATTGGTTCAGGAAACTCACAATAAATGAGAGACACTGAACAATTCTGAGCCAATTACACCAGAATTGCTGATGGAGAGTGTGAACAGAGTGCCCCCTTAGCATGAGTTCCAGCAGACAAACAGCAGAATAACTCCAAGCAGTAACCCCACAGCATTCCTGATCCAAGAACAAATTGTACAATAACAAATTGCATTGTCTAAAACAAAACACATGCAGACTACTGGCTTAATATACACAGAGAAAAAACAGCATTAGCAAGTAAAGAGCATACCCACTCCAGTCAGTAGTGACAAGAGTGGTTGCTGAGTAGTTGTTGCAGCATTTTGCACACCACCCTCCCCGTTGCCCCGACCCTTGGTCCCTAATTCAAATTTTGACTACCTCCTGTTTTTGCCTAATAATCCTTATTTGGATCTGATCCATATCCAGAGTTCTACCTTAGTAGCAGGTGTATAGTTGAGTTGACATGTCACCCATGTCATCTGGACACCACATGTGGCATCCTCACTTTTCTACCCTAGGAAGCATTGATTCTTATTCTTATTCTTTTTTTTATCATGTCTTTTACATGGCTCTACCTCAGAACCAATGTAAGGACGTAACGCTTCAATCAAATAATGTGCATATGGGATAGTTACAGAAATAATTGACTAGAAAGTTTGTGGTATTGAGTGGTGAGCATTGAAAAGGGAGTACATGTAAATACTACAAGGGCAAATTGAAGATTCTGCAGTCCCAAAATGCGCAATTTTCAAAACCTTTGAACTTTGCTGTGTCTGACACCAGCACCCCAGACCCCTAGCTAGCTATAGCTGGGTTTCTTCTAAGACACCAGGCAAACATATGGTTGAACTGTGTGACTAAACAGTACTTGGAGACATCTTTGCACCAGATAGTCTTTGGTCTCTGTCAAGTTATTGGAATGATGACATTACCCGGAAAGGCCAGATGGAGATACAATAGCGACGGATCTACACTTGCTAGATGTCCATAGAAACCTGCCCTTGTTTATCAATGTCTGATTCTGGCATAGCCAGGCTGATACAAGCTCAACTTTGGAGTGCACTGTGCTATGGAAGCCTTTATAAACATTGTGACAATGTAACCTGGGGATGAGTGTTTCATGCTTGATTGGTATTACTTTGGGAGCTTGGAAAAGAAGAGTTGAAAACAAAAAAAATTCTCTGGAGGCAGCGAAAAGCTGGTACTGTAGTGCAGTTGGCCTTACACTTTAGTAGACAGACTTCAGCACAGTCATGGTATCACCAGACTACAGGTCCAAGACTCAGATTAGCTATGAAGACTCAAGTAATGACAGGCAGTGACTGCATGAATACCACGACTAGGGAAATACCGGTAGTCTACAACTACCTTAAAATAGAAATCCCTGCCACATACAAAAGGGGCCTTCTTGTTGATTGCTATACACAAAGCATATCAACTTTCTATAGCTATGAAGCTCAGGTCAATGTTGAAAATTCACCTCAACAAAGTTGTGGTCACATGAAGGTCCGAGCTGCCTTGACTCGTGACAGAAGAGGCCTAGGCCTATGGACACGAAAATCCAGCCCTTCTCTCAAGCTCACTGATTGGCCAGTGCAATGAAAACAATCATGTGCTGTGCAAAATAAAAGCAACATTTGACGAATGTTTTTACATTATCAGCCTCAGTGGAGTGATATGAGCTAAAGTATAGTAGTAATCGTTGTTATCACATTGATGATTAGGTGGTGCTCTTGCTAAAAGGGCATTCTTGACAGACATGAAGTCCAGTACAGACTTTATTAAAGATAGATATAGCACACCATGGACATGCCAGAGACAGCATTGGCTGTGTGCTATTCTCATGAACCCAATCACGAGATACTATTTCACATCATTGAAGTGAAACGCCACTAAAATCTGCAATGCGCTTTGATGGCACATTAAAATAGCTACTGTGACAAAGATAGGAAAGAACCTGGTCATCATCAAACGAAGGCCAGTATTCTCCCCTATTGTTAATAACCAGTGTTTTTCAACACATAGTTTTTTCTTAAGTTTTTGAAATTTCTTATCTTTATCAGCTCTTCCCTCATTTGTGCACAGACCTTGTTTACTTCTTTGCACCATCTTCAACAATTGACATTTATGCTGATGGCAAGCAAGTGCTACCTGACCAGTGGGAACCAGAAGAGGTAGGTATGCTCCTTTTGCCAGATCGCCACTCCCATTTCTTAGCCGTCCACCTTAAACCACCATGGCAGAACACCGAAGAGGGCAACTCAGACATCCCTTTGGGCTTTCTTCTTTCGCTTGAACAACACATTCCAACAGACTATCACTCATCGGCTGACAAGTCGTGGAAATGTGCACATGATGAGGAAATCTCTGACACCTCGGACAAAAATGGTGCAAAGTGGTTTGAAGAAGACTACAACGACAGTGCCTGGCGGCAGGCGGAAGAGCTTGGCAAGAACGGAGACAAGCCGTGGGGAGTTATTGAGGCAATTAGCAGTAAAGCAAAGTGGGTTTGGACAAAAGGAAGTGACACGCATGGTGGCGTCTGCTGTAGGGGATATCTGTCAGCTTACCCAGGTAACTGCTTTGTCCGCCCTCCTGCTAACAAATTAGCAGTAGTATGACGTCCTGATGATTATTACCTGAGTTAGGTCCACCAGGGACTGGAGAGGATTCCCACAAACATTTATGTGTGTGTGGCAGGGTGGGGGTTGCTGGGTGGGTGGG
>JAOWAW010186838.1:0-19008 GCA_028565695.1 Nicola tetela
GTGTGTGTGTGTGTGTGTGTGTGTGTGTGTGTGTGTGTGTGTGTGTGTGTGTGTGTGTGTGTGTGTGTGTGTACAGATGAAGGATTATCTGTTGGCTTACAGCAAGGAGTAAAGAGTGTTGCTTTCTCAGAATCCTTCATTGCTGTGAGACAATGATGCTCCATGCACAAGTGCGCTAAATAAAACCAGATCAGTTGGAAGTCTACACTGTTGGTACTTTGACATAGTCGGAGTACAACTTGTGGAATTGACAGGAGCGAGTGGCACATAACTGAGCTTCATCTGTCCATGGGATTTCTTGTATTTTTTGGGGGTATTCATACACATGCATGCACATATACACACCAATTTCATCACTGCACTCATCTATATCAGTCTCACATACTCTTCATGATGCTCAGCATCTTCAACTTTACTGCAGCAGTAGCGGTGGTGTGCAGTAGTAGTGGACGTTTTGTTGAAGCACATTCTACATGTAATCTGCAGTACGTGCTAAGCACATTCTACATGTAATCTGCAGTACATGTTAAATCACTGTTGTCACTGGACAATTGCTTGCAGTGTTTTTGCGTGCACGCTCGGCAACACCATGCGTGATTTTCTTCGATGAGCTTGACGCCCTTGCCCCTAATCGCGGACGCAGTGGAGATTCTGGTGGTGTTATGGACAGGTAGGCCTCCTTCCAGATTACGGCTCCACTTCTATAGTTTCCTCCATTATGAGTGTATTGCAAATAAGGTTTGTTACTTAGCTGTCAGTGCACAATGAGCATATTTGGCAGTGCTTTTGTTGGTCTGTAAAGAAAACTTGTGGTTGTGAGTGATGGGAAGCCCCATTTAGCTTATTTTTTTTCTCTCTTTGTGGACAGTTTTGTCTCTGACTCAAGAATCATTAGATTTGTCTTTGGTTCATCAGTACATGGCCAGCAGTTGACAAAGAAGTTCTAGGGGAAGCTGATGCTTGTAGATGGAAGGAATAAGTTATCATAGTGAGTCTTGTTGTCATAGTGAGTCTGGTTGTCATAGTGAATCTCATTGTCATACAGTGAGTCTGGTTGTCATAGTGAATCTGGTTGTCATAGTGAGTCTCAACTTTGGCTGTCTTAGTGAGCTTGGCCATGCTGGTGGCTGTTCGTTGAGCTCATTTTTTTTTTTAGTAAGCAATTCAGGCATGATGTTCTTGTTACAGGATCGTATCACAGCTGCTTACTGAACTTGATGGTGTCCAGTCATCAGGTGATGTCTTCATCATTGGTGCAACCAACCGTCCAGACTTGATTGATCCTGCCCTGCTGCGACCAGGCCGGTAACTGCCACAGCTTATGCACTTGTTTTATTTAACAGTGTCATCATTTTCTCCACCAAATGTCATCATTTGTCACAGCATTTTAGCAATTTATAATTGTATGTCGTTATGGCTCATTTACCTCTTGTGCTATCTCTACTCCAAAGAGGGCATCTGGTAGGGGTGTATCTATTAGGGCTTGATTCATTTGTGGAATGAAGCTTCGACTGAAGTCTTTTAGTATTGCCTGTTTCTTAGTAAGCGTAACTCAGCTCCAGTCCTACCCATTTAAGGCCTAGTTAGTGGCTAATTTTGCAAGAGTTTGTGTTGTCTTGGCAGTTTTGACCGACTGATTTACGTTGGAATGTACAATGATCGTGGGTCGCAGCTTGAAGTGCTGAAAGCACTCACCCGAAAGTAAGTTCACTAGAGTGCCAGCAAACACTCCTCTGATCTGCTGATATATACTGGTAGCTTGTCTTTACTGATTGATACTGGAGATTGTTATGAAAGCGTTATGATGGACACTGAACAAATTGGCAACCCCAAAGGACGATGTCCATGTGAGATTGAAGCACAACTGAACAGGTTGTCAACATGCAACATGTGTTACAACTACTAGTACCAATATCAAGAAGGCTTTGGAAGTGTTAGTGTTGTGCCGGCAACATTGGTAGTAGCAACGCATGACTGGTACAGAGCACTCAGTGTTGCACTAGAAACTTTACTGATGGTTTCACCATGCTGACACAACTGTTTTTTTTTTCTTTTTTTGTTATTAGATTTCACTTGGGGGAAGATGTTTTCTTGGAAAAGGTTCTCCAGCACTGCCCAAGTCGTTGCTCTGGTGCTGATCTCTCTTCACTTTGCTCAGATGCCATCACAAATGTCCTGGAACGTCAAGTTGCTGCTTTGGAAAACGGTCTGTTTGTTGTTTGATGCTGCTGAGCTATGCCGGCAATGTTCTGTTCTTAGCAGTGGTGTGATTACTAGTAATATTGGGGATGGTGGTGTTGCTGCCTTTGGTTCTAACGGTTAAAGCCAAAGATGAGTAAGAGCAGTGTGTGAAATACGGAGGGTAACATTCACAGGACAGGCTGTGCTTATTTGGTCATCTTGTGTAGTAGCCGTGTCCATTGCAATAGATAGTCTTCTGTTTCTTTTTTTTTAGGTACTGAAAGCAACTTTACAGATGATGAGCTTGTGGTGACTATGGATGACTTCCTGGCAGCTTGTCAACAACTGGTGCCATCTGTCAGCCAGCAAGAGTTTGAGCACTATGAGTTCGGGAATGCAGTCATGAGTGAATAAAGAGTGCAACAGGTTTACCGTCACTCACAAATATACTTCTGCACACAACTCTACCATTGCTTTAAATATGCTATTGTGTCTGCAACTGCATGAAATTCTATAAAATTGTGCTTTGTCCTAAAATTTCTACCATGTTTGCTGGCTGTAGAGTTATTAGTGTGTGAATGTGCATAGTATCAATCTCTTTTGACTTCCTGTATTGCGACAAAAGAGTGCACATCCATGCTATATCTATGTTTCGTGTACTAGCGTAGATGTCTCTGTGACATATCAACGGACTGCAAGCCTTTCTTTAGCCCCTGGGTATATGATGTTAGTTGGCCTGTGAGGGTTCCATGCACACGACTTGTAATAATGTATATATTGACAAAGACCTAGTGTAGGACTTCATGTCCTGGATGTGAAGTCATATGCGTATGGTCTCTCTCTGTCTCTGTCTGTCTCTGTCTCTGTCTCTGTCTGTCTCTGTCTCTGTCTGTCTCTGTCTCTGTCTCTGTCTCTCTCTCTGTCTCTGTCTCTCTCTGTCTGTCTGTCTGTCTGTCTGTCTCTCTCTCTCTCTCTCTCTCTCTCTCTCTCTCTCTCTCTCTCGTCTCTCTCTCGTCTCTCTCTCGTCTCTCCATGTCTTGCAGGCATAGGTACACATGTATACATAGTTCTGACATTTGTTTCTAACAAGAGAAGAGTGTTTGTGGTGGATGATGGTGATCATATTTTAGATGTAATATTCTGTTGATATTCACCATGCACTCTGAATACCACCCTTTTTCTATGTGACATCACTGATTTGGTTATGATGCCTGTAGGTAGAAGCTTTTCTGAGGATTGTATCACGTACTCAGATTGCATTAATACTATGGCATACTGCAACACAACTAGGGGACACCAGAGGACAGGTCATTGTGTATCAGATTCAGAGCACCCAAGTAGATATTTGCTCTCCCTCTTTATTTAATTGTGTGCTTTTGCTTTGCAAGTGTTGTCCCTCTCTTAGTTATATCAGGCAGTTCTGTGATTTGGATGGGTTGTTTAGCTCCTTTTCAGAAATGCTTCTTGTCCTACAGATATCAGTCTCCAAATGTTGCTATGCCACTGAATGGTGAATAAAAGCTATGTCAGATGCTGACCCACACAGATGCCTCAGTGTGTATAGTTTTGCATTGAGGTGTTGCATTGCAGGCAAGTGCTGTCAGTCCTATGACTGCTGCATTAAATTGCCAGGAAAGAACATCACATGCAAGGAAGCCAAGAATATATAAAGAATCATCCCATTAACAAGCAAAATTAACTGGCCATGTGTTAATTTGGTAGTTCCACCCACATAGTAGCTGACCTCAGAAGAAAGGCTATTTTTTTGAAATGATGATTGACTGGATATAGTACTGAAGTTCCCTCTGATAATTTTCTACTTCACACTACAGGTAGTATTGTCTTCATTATCAGGGCTGTAGAATGTATGACTTATTCTTACATTGTGAAAGTAATTTGGAGGATTGAAGAAAGATCACTGATTTGAGAGACAGAGAGAGGCTCCTCAATGTATCAACTTAGGATGGATGGTGCATGGCCTGGTGAGAGATGGTCAGTCTTCATTCTGTGTTACTGATTACGGACACGACGTGCTAACTGTGTCAACAACCGGAAAATAACATTCATTCAACAACTGCATCCTTGCGTGCGTATTCTCTCCAAGAGTTCTCGAAACATAACACTATTCTTTAGTGAATTTCAGTCATTCCCTATCACTATAATGTGACGATGAAGAAAGGCAAAAGTTGAGCATTTCAACTTTGTATGGTGAAAGCAGCAGCCTAGAGTTAAAAATGATTTTTTCCAGTGATGTTATATTTTGTGATTATTTATTTATATTAATTAATTAATAGTTGGGAGGTGGCTCCACAACGTGTATGTGTGGAAATACTCCACAAGATCCCCTAAACTCATCAGACAGGTCACCCTTAAATTTCTGTCAACGTTTTGAGCGAATCTGCTCTAGCACAATTCATTTCATTCCTTTATTTATTTATTTGTTTATTATTGTATGCTTAAATTTATCCATTTTTTTGTGGGAAGACCCACCAGAGGCATCACCTTTTATCTACTACTATAAAATTATTGTTTTCAGAAGGATCTCCTGGCATGAGGCTGTTCCACTTTTTATCTTCTTTTCCAGGTTACTAGTAATACGAGGCTGATGCCAGGAGCAAGTAGGCTGAGTAGCTGATGAAAATCCATCCGCATCGTAGTTTCCTCGTTTTGGTCTCTTGACTCTCATGCCGCCGCATCCACTGAGTCAACGACCCACTGGTTCCGCTTGCATTTCACGGTAGAAGAAACGGATGATCTTTGACTTTCTTCAGCACGCTGTATACCTGGTATGCAAAGTTGGTATGCAGTGTTTGTAAGATAACACGTAACAACTTCAATTTTTGACCTCAGGCCTCCTTAATTTGTCGTTGAAACCATGGAAATTTAGTGACGCATGTACATGTTATCTCGATTGAAAATTTGGAGCCGCGACGCCGACAGGCCGCGACATCACCTGACAGCCTCATCTGGCATCTCTTTTGTCTCGACAGCAGGGTCATGGCAGCAGGGCGGCTCAGGTAGCAGTAGATCCATCTCTTGCAAATACTTGAAAGGATTTAAAAGCACGACGTGCCAGCTTCAGGAGTAGACTATGAAGTTTGATAGAACTGAAGAGGAATTAGGCATTGCCTAGGGCTGGTATTGCGCCCACAGCTGCTGGTTGGTGATGATGAAAATTAAGGACCCCCGTATTGCCATAGTTGCCTGATGTTTTAGTTCGCTGCTTACAAGGACTTCTATATAAGGATTTTCAACTTGCCTAGTCTCTGACTGCCAAGTGGTGGGACGGTCCTGCTCAGCTCCATCCTCCTGGTCTAGTCTACGACCTGATGGCATCAGCAGATATGGAGGCGAGCGAATTGATTTTCTTTGTCAATGGAAAGAAGGTGAACAATTGTTTCCGCGGGTGTGAACGGAATAGTTTACAGTGGAAACTCAACTGGCTTCCCTTGTCACTATCCCTGCCAGGTCTCGAGGCAAAAGGTGGATCCCGACATGACTTTACTTACCTTCCTACGGAATGAACGTATCCATGTGCTGTTAAGATGATTCTTATGTCATTTACAGACATTTACCTTCAGTTAGCAATTCACACGGTTACAACCACGACATTCCCACCAGTTACTTTACGCTATGGTCTTGTAGTAAAGGCCATGAGAAGCCTGCAAACTTTCCTTGCAGTTTACCATGTTTGAGTTTGGTTGCCCACCCCATACTTTATCAGAAATTTATAATTTGTGTTGTGGTAGTTACTCTATGTGCCACTTAATCATGTGTGGACGATGTTTTGGCAACATGTTACTATGGTTACCATCAGTGTGTCTTGGCAGGAATGTAAGCTTATTCCTCTGATGTTTGTCAGTAAAGCGTTGCTCTGCAAATATTGTTGTAATCCCTGTACTTTCTTGTGTCAGAAGCCGTAAACGGATTCTTGCCGATGTTTATTGGCCGTTCTGTAACCCACTGTGCTTGTGTACCAACTGAGTTAGTTCTCGTATGTATAGCCTGTTTTAAGTTTAGAGGTTTGTCACTCGTGTCAACACATAGAGAATCAATGTAATGCAGATGTTTATGCTTTTGAAATGGACGGTAGCCAATGGAAAATCGATGTTGTTCTTTGCCCTTCAATTGCCTTCTCTTCATTTCGTTGTCTTCCGTGTTGCTGTTTGTTTTGTGTTTCTGCTGTCCTTTTCTGCAACTGGATGGTAACTTTGTGGTGGATAATTCTTTTATCAGAGCTGTTCCTTGACTGATTACTTCTCCAGTTGGCCTCACTGGTACAAAGCTCGGCTGTGCAGAGGGCGGATGCGGTGCATGTACTGTCATGGTGTCATCATACGACTCACAGTCAAAGACAGTGAAGTATCCTTTCCTGTTTGAGTGGATTGCAAAGCTGCAACAACTTTAAACAGCAGGGTTGGTTTGGTGTTTGTTATAAAAGGACAAATTCACTGGTGTAATCATGCTCGGTCAATAGGACCTGCCTTCCATAGAAAGATCACCTCTAGCGGTGTTGTCCTAATGCTTTTTAGTTATTCCAAATTCTAGGGAATGCTGGGAAAAAAAGGGAATTCTTGTTTGATCAACTAATGACCCATAATCCCGTAATCTAATAAGCACAATATGTCTGAATCTTCATACATCTGCCATAATTATTGTCCTTGGGTGAGTATCAACCCTAATATGCTTTTGCATGCAACTGGTCAAAATGCAAAACCTATATGCTTGGACTGTGTATGTCAATGTATGGTCTGATTATGAGTGGACTGGTGGCTTTACAGTTATATTATGCTGTTCAGTTGTATGCCTATTGGAACTGAAAAAGCTGCACAAGCTTTGTTTCCTTTAAGAATAGGCAGGCCTCCACATTGCAATCTTAAAAAATAACTTGGGCCGGTATTTTATCGAATGTGGTAAACTGTGACCCTTTGCATATAGAAACTACTGGTGCAGCAATTGTTGAGTGTATGCATAGTAAAGGCCTCCATCCCGATGCTTTCAGTCCATGTTTGCTATCCTTTCCACATTGTCATGCTTGCATATTTTCTCCTTTCCCTTGCAATCCGTTGTTCAAGCATCTTTCCCCCTCTTCCTTTCCCGTATGTCTGCACATGCATACACCACTCCCTGTTTTTCCCTCTGCAAAGGTACCAAATTGTCTGATTGTCCATCCGATGCTGTTGGTTGTCTGAAACTCATTGGTTGTCTGAAGAAGTCATTTTTCATCAATCATTTTCTCACTTTCCTGAAATCATTTTTCGTTTCTTTTGTGTGGTAAGTCTTCAGAGGTAGTGGTCCTGCCCTAGCAATGTTCAGCGTATATTTGGCAAGTGGCATGAGATGCAACATGCATCTGTAGCTTCTGGTAGCCTACATGGCGTAGGAATGTGATCAGAGATCTTGACCACAACTAGATTCAATGGTGTTATTGTTGTGAAAGGTATGAGCCAACATGTCTTGGTTACCATGGTAACAAAACAGGTACATCCAAGTCTGTGGAATAATTTTTACCATGTCTGATTTTCAGTAATTAAAAGTTGGCAGCACTGCCTCCATGTAATAGTTACTGTGTGGTTACATAGCCAATTTAAGGCCATGCTCCCACCGGATTTGCCAGTTGTTGAAACTTCATCATGCAAATACCCTACCATTTTCTTCATTGTTTTCATGTTCAAGGGCGTTGTATAGAAGGCTCAGTCACCGATTTTCAGAAAGATTGGAGGAGATCTTCAACCCAAATGGGTGCCTAACTTTAAAAATTGTCCTTTTTCTTTATTTTACTACGTTGCCATCCTTCATTCTATCGAGCTGAAATTTGGCAGGTACCTTCCAGAGACTCTAAACCACAAACTGGTACTCAAGATTTTTTTTGTTTTTGTTCCGTTTTTAAGTTATGGTTGTTATTGTCTGTTTATCCAGGTTAAAGAGCATAGCCTTAAAGCATGTTCTAGATTACACTGTTAGGAATTACATTCTATTTGTAAAGTCACTACATTCACCTATATTATGTCTGTGTTTTTGAGATGCCAAGTATTGTAAATTAGGGCACTCCCTGTATTCTGTGGCAGGCATTGATCACACATTGAATAATGTCACTATTGACACATCAAACTTGTTACGTCATGAAAATCTCACAGAAACCATCACTGCTGCGTGCTTGGGATTAGAACCATTTATGTTGTCAAAAATCAAGCAGTCCAATAAGAAAGGGCAGCAAAAGCCATATCACACCAGGAGACATAGTAAAGATGCACTTCTTAGCAAGCAGGGTTTGAGTTTTGTAAGGTCAGTTCCCGAGAGCCCAGAATCTTCAGTGTGAGTTGTGTAGTCAGTGACAGTTTTAGGAGTTTTATTTGATTAATTGCATAGCTGGGACTGCTGGTAGGTCGTAGTCCCATTTGGATGTTTGTTTCAATTTGTTCACATACACTCACACAGCTGCAACTGATGAAGGGCAACTTCATTTGCCATTCAGCAGCCTGAGTAATTTTTTTTTTTCAGGATGGCAGGTCAGTATACTGGTAGCTATCGGGTACAGCTGGTGCTAGGGAACTGCTGGCTCTCTAGTTTTGTCAGTTGTGTATCACTTTTTTTGTTTTGTTTTTGACTTCTTGTCAATTGAATTGGTCTGTAGAGCAGATAAACTTATTGCAAATGATTGCATCTCCACTGAGTTGTAGCTTATTTCAGAAATAAGTGGTTTCCTCATTGATATACAGTGCTTTTTGCGCATTTGAGATTAGAATGGAAGTTGGTGACCACAACAACAATGCGTATCCTTACAGAACCGGGTTTGCAAAAATATATGGATGTTCAACAGGCCAGGCTCGTGCACCACAAAATTAAGGTTGGCACCCCTTCCTCCTGTGTGCCCTGTCAAACAAGTGGTTATATAATGATAAGCTCTGCTTGTAAACATCAAGAAGCCTTTGATTGGCCAAAAGAGGTAAATAAACTACGCCCAGGGCTAAAATACAGATTCCAGATCATTTTGGAGAAAAAGTACAAAAACAAGGGTGTTGTTCGGTGTTGGTGTCCCTGGAAGGCTCGTGACAATTTGGCAGCGGGTGTATCAGAATAGAACTGGGTTCGAGGCAGTCAGGCAATCGACTGATCATGAATCAGCTGCATGAATCATGATCACGCGTAGACTACGCTGGCAAGTCCAACGTATACTAGGTTAGTAGTCTACGAGGTCACGTGTCATGATCAAGACGTTAATCGTTGTCATGGTCGTGCCAGACAGAGGGAGAGCTAGAAAAGAAGTTGTTTGCCGATCTGGTTGATTACAAGCTAGCGCTGGCTATCAGTATTTTGGATTTGATTCGAAGAGATACTGGGAATGAGGCGGAAGGCTCTTTGAAACGCCATGCTGACTTCTTTTTTCCGCTTAGCTGCGACCAGAAGGCGCTTTGTTGGTAGTGGACGGAGAATTCTCTCGTCAAAACCTCATACTGAATCTCAAAGGGATGGTAGTAAAGAGCCTCCTCCTCCTCGTCGGAAGGCTGGTCCAAACTGGCGTTTTGCCATCCAGGTACCTTCACTAGTAATATTCATAGGATTTTCAGTTCTCATCTTTGGTCCAAGGTTTGGTATTGACCCAGATAAAATTAACAAGGAGCGGAAAGAGTTTTTATCGAATTCTCGACCTAAAGCTGCAAGTCGCAGCTCTGCTGAAGATTCCGCTTCGAAAGAGAAGGAAGGAAAGCCAAAGCGTCCTAAGAAGGCTTCTGTTGGGATACGGGAACGGCAGATCATAAGATATGAGGATCGGATTCGAATTTACAGTCAACCAGACAAGAGTTTCCGTCTTTTTGCCACCGTTCGGCTACTTGGGGATGGTGTGGATGCTGTTTTGATGACCCCACAAGATTTTGTGCGGTCAGTTATACCTGGTCAAATGCAGCCTGAAGGTGCTGGGTTAGACCAATTTGTGAAAATGGATCGCAAGCGCTACCAACAGCTGCTGCGCGCTGAGAGTCGTAATCGCGAGGGTAGCTTTTTTGGGCAACTTTGTCGCCATGGATTATTAAATTTCTCTGACTATCTCTTCCTTTTGGTTGTTCTTTCAACACCGCGGAGAAAGTTTGAAATAGCGTTCCGCATGCTTGACATGAACGGAGACGGTGAACTTCAGATCGACGAGTTTGTGCGTGTCTACAATGTCCTTAGTCAGGATACTGCCGTAGGTCAACACCATAGAGCTGTGGGCCAGAGTATGGCAAAGGTGAAATCAGCCCTCCAGGCTCTCTTTTTTGGCGAGGATGGAAAGGGTGTCTTAACCTACCAACAGTTCTTGAGTTACATTGACCAGCTTAATGAGGAAGTTTTAACGATGGAATTTGAGACTTATCAGCCATGGAAGGGTCGAATTTCGGAAATGGATGTGGCAGATAGCCTCCTGGCTTATTCAACAAGTTTGCCAGAGCCAATACGGAAAGGCTTGAGGAAACGAGTGAAACATGCCTTTGGATCATGGGATCAAGGTGTTACACTCAATGAATTTATTCAAATGGCTCAGTTTGTAGCCGTCATGGAAAGGCGTGCTGAGTGGATATTCCAGTTTCCTCCACGCCCTATGACTGTTGAATTTCTGCAGCAAGCAGCAAAGCTTTTGGGAGGAGTGGAACTTAGTGAACATGTTGCCAGGATTCTGTTTTGTATGTTTTCTGAGCAGGAAGATGGTGTGAAAAGGTTTGACACGGCAATCTTTTTCCGGGTGTTACAGCAGCGGCAAAATCGTGGCTTGGAACGCCGCAGAGAGAGCTCAGTCACTGGTCTGATGTCAGCTGTGGTGACATGTGGACTTGATCAGGCCACCATCTGAGTGCAGTTATACTTTTGTGGAGTTTTGTTGTTGACCTGCCTCTCACCTTGCTATTTTATTTACTTGGCAATTCCCAAAGTCACAAAGGATAACAGCCAATTCAGCAGTACTTTCCTTGTGCCTTGGGGATGTTTGTTTTTCTTGTCACAAAATGCATACATGTGCTGCCACAACTATTCACAGAATCAAGTTATTTTAGCACCTGAAAATGCTGTAGAACTCTTTTATAGTGAACAGTTGCTTGAACAAGTTGTGTTGTTAGGAACATCTGTGCGAGATTACTTGCTTCTGGAAGAAAGTTCTGTACTTTTTGTAGATGAATTCCATGTATGAAGGGTTTATACATGGAGTCCTGGCTGGCTGATAAGCAGCCCGCCTGAGGTAAGATTATTGATGTCACCAAAACACAGTGGTTAACAAAAGAGGACTGGTTGGTGCGGAAAATCAAAGTAATGTACTTGTATGTGTGATGATATTCTGCCTAAAAAATTGCCATGGCAATGCACAGATTATTGCACATGTCTGATACTCTAGATCTACAGGTGGAGGGTGGTAGGAGTAAGAGTCTGTTTAACCAGATGTTTTTGTTTTACAACTTTACCTGTTACTTGTTGGAGGAGTCTGCATGTGCTTGAGTTGGTTGGTGTCACATCAGTAATAGCAGCTCTCCTTGACTTCATTGTGTAGTCACATGTCAGTGAATGCCTGCCTGGCTCCGCTGTGCTCCATGCACGGCCTGGCTGTGACAACTGTGGAAGGGATTGGCAGTACGAAAACACGTCTTCATCCTGTGCAGGTGCATCTCATTCCATATTTTTCTGATCAATGTTGCAGTAAACTTGAAGTGCTTTGACCCAGGTATCTGCGAGAAAGCATTTTTTGTTTGATGTTTTTCTGTGGATTTGTGTACCAGAAATGTGTGTGTGTCAAGCTGAAAAGAGTTGTCAGATACCATGCACATGCCACATAATAGAGTAAAGAAGGAAAGCTGAATTAGTAGAGATGCAGTGGAATAGGTGACGTGTGTGTGTGTGTGTGTGTGTGTGTGTGATGTGTATACATACTCTATGGCAGTAGATCTACTATATGTGTACATGTGTGCACAGCAGCGTATGTGTATTTGTGTGTGCAGGTGTCAATTAAAACTTGTCTTCATGTCAGAAAAGCACTTCATGCGTAAAGACTGACAGGCCTGCACAAGGGATTACTAGAATGATCCAATAAACTAGCATTATGCAGTCTCCAAAGAGAATCAGTGGGAATGATTTTAAGTATGACTAATCAAGAGTCCATCAGTTCAAGGTTTCACGGTACATCTGAAAGTAAAACAGTGTCACATTGTTCCATTTATGTTGAATGTAAACATTTGTTGTGAAGATCATGTCACTGTGAAGGCTAGTGGTGGTGTAAGGAGTGGGTAGTCTGTGTGAGATTTTGTTTGTTCAAGTAATGTAACGATTATTAGAGTGGGGACTTGCTAAAAGAAGAAGAAGAAGAAGAAGATGCTTTGAATAGTAGAAAGCTAATATGAAGGTAGAGCAGCAGTATAAAGGCCTAATCATCAGGCAATCAATGTCATCTCGTACATGACCTGAGAGGACTCTTAAGGAAAGCCCTATGGCTACACACGATGTTGTGTAAACATATGCTTAGACTCTAAGCACTTGTACCTTGTTTGGGACATAATTGAGGGTGTGCAGGAGGTGCAACTGTGTCAAAGGAGAGGGGTCATATCTCGCATGAAGAGTTGTCAACTGTCCTAGGACAGTTATGGCAGTAAATTGGCTCACTTACCATTTTATCACTGGTTGGTTGTTCTCATCCTTGAAGAAGAAACTACCACTGACATTGCAGGGTTATACATAAAAATTGTGTGTACATGCACACTAGGCACACCATTTTCGTTAATGCCAAGTATACATTTCTCTGTAATACTAAGTTATGAATCCTTATGTCTGTGTGGACATTATATCACATACTAGAGTTGCTGGAGTGCAATTTGATCTGTGTGTGTAATGTAAATCTTTTTCACACGTGCGTGTGTGTGTGTGTATGTGTGATATGTAACTCAGGAACGGATTGCACGATCACACGGTTCACAGTGTGGCTTTTGTACACCTGGCATTGTTATGTCAATGTACACTTTACTGCGGAACAACTCCAGCCCGACACATGAAGATATGGAGAGTGCATTCGAAGGTAGGAAGTGTGAGAGGCAGTTTGCATGTGTGTTTGTGTTGTGTGTGTTTGTGTATGTGTGCTTGTCTATTTCCTTGTTTGCTGTTTTTGTTTTGTGTAATTGATCTCCATTCCATTGTTTGCAGCTGTTTAAAGCTGTTATAGTGTGGTAACATTTATGTGATACTGTGGCCACCATTCATTTTTGTTGTAGTTATTAAGTCTCTGATGCTTGTTTTCCCTTCTCTGGTGCTTCTTTCCATGGCTTTCACTTCTTCATCAGGTAATCTCTGTCGCTGTACTGGCTATCGTCCAATCTTGGAAGGACTGAAGACGTTTACTAAGGTGGATAACGTGCCCTCTCCTGTACGTGTTGTCTTTCTTATCAGGCTATGGTATTTCATTTGTTGCTTGTTCAGGGAGGAGGATGTGGTCTTGCTGATGGCCAGTGTTGCCAGCAGCGTATGCAGTGCTGTAAAACCCAAGGCCAGTGCAAGGCCCAAGGCCAAGGCTGTCAGACGCATAGCCGTTTGTTGCAGGTAAAGTGAATGAAGACTGTAGCAAGTGAAGATCCTTATATCTAATCACCATGAGTGGGTCTGCATAAGTATGCATACCTGCATGTGTGTGTGTGTATGTACATATGAAGTTTCTGCTCAGTGTTTATGGTAGATTTGTCTGCCAGTTGGTAGTTGCTTTAATCCTTGACAAGATTGGGCTGATTTGAGCCATTTCAACTTAATTTGAGTCCTTTTTTGTAGTCCTTTTCCAACCGTTGTGAACAATGAAGGCCTCTTTGAGATAAAAGGACATTAATTAATTAATGGTTGGTAGTGAGAGGCTGGCATTTGTCACATTTTTTATCCGTTAACAGGCGTTTGGTAATGCTTTGGGTCGACTTTTTAAAGATGTTGTCCTTTGCCACTGTAGTCTATTTAAAAGAGAAAAAGTACAATTAAATGGTGTCATTCTGGGAAGATCAAAGTATGTTTAAGTGTTGTCCTCCGTGAAATCCGTGGATCAACCCAGATCACACCACGAGGGCGTTAAGAAGAACTTGTGCAATTAAATGCATGCAGTTAAAAGGAACTTGCCTCAAAATGACTACTTGTAATTAAATGTTTCTTTGGTAGTGTGGGTTGAGTTGATAGCAACAGGTCTTGAAGATTTTTATGTAGCAGCCATGTTTTTTTCCATTTTCTCTTGGGCTGATGGCAGTCAGTGGACAAGCTATTTGATGCAAAGGATTTCACACCGTTGGATCCAACACAAGAGCCGATCTTTCCTCCAGAGCTCATGGTATGTTCTTGGGAAGGGTTTTAAGGCTGTTTTTGTAACGTTAGTTCTCTTGTACCTGGTGCAAGTTGATTGTCTTGTTTAAGATATTGTCATCAGGAAGTACACTAGCACATCAATATTTTTTAACATATATTAACATTTTTGTGTTATGTAATCTTGTACAATGTCATTATTGCTCATTTCTCATCAGAATGGGTTTCTTTTTGTTCAGAGCAACAATCATAAAAGTTTCTCTCAGGCATGATGCATGATGTGACTGTTGTTTTGTCTGTAGTGGTGATGCTATGTCTTTGCTAAAATCTCTCTTCTCTGTTGTTTTGTCTGTAGTGGGGATGCTATGTCTTTGCTGAAATCTCTCTTATCTGTTTTTCTGTATCTTCTTTTCATGTTTGATTGTGTATGGTTTTGTGTTCTAGTTGAACGCACCAAAGTCATCCAAGTCTGTTCGTTTTGTCGGCCCTCGCTCTTCATGGTATCGCCCTTCAACCCTGAACGAGCTTCTTGCCTTGAAGTCAGCTCATCCTTATGCTCGCATTGTGGCTGGCAACAGTGAAGTGGGTGAGCATGTGTTAAAGTTTGCATGAATGTGCTCACATGGCAGGTTTCACAGAAACAGGGAACATGGCTACTCATTGGTCAGTTTTGTCAATGTTTAGCTGATGTGAGTCAATGATGACATCACTAGAGTTGGGGTTTTGGTGAGAATTTGATGAATCTGCCCTAATGACATCAAAAACAGGTGATATAGTAGACTTTATTTTTAATAGCCTGGAATGTGATGGCTGATTCTTGTTTCTCTTTTTGCCTGTCAAGGTGTTGAGGTGAAGTTCAAACACCAACAGTACACTGTGTTCATTTCACCATTTGCTGTGCCGGAGCTTAATGTCTTGGGGAGTGATGAGCGTGGTCTGACGGTTGGTGCTGCTGTTAGCTTGTCAGCCATGGGAAGGAAGATGAAAGAGCTGGTCAGCTCTTGTCCAGGTGAGAGAGGTGGAAAGATGGTTGAGGAAGGAGGGGAGACCAATGAAAAGAATGATTTATGAGGCTGGGGTAGGAATCTTTGGAAATGTGCAATCCGAAGCCTCACAGTGATTTTTGGTTTAATGTTTACAAACAGTTACCGGTCCGTAAATTCTTAACAGCCAAGTAACCGGACAACTGGTCCAACCGTTTCAGCCCTACTTGATCCATAGTGCTATTTGTCTATGCCTTGATGGATCAGCAGCCTTGTCAGTATGTTCCACTTAGTGTTAGTTGATCTGATGGGTTTTTGTGTTGGAGTGCTCAGCAGCTACAGATCAGTTTGGCTGTTTAGTGTGACCATTTGCTTTCATGTTGTGTTTTGTAATTTCATGTGCTGCAGCCATTGTTACCATGGTAATTCACTATTACATAGTAAATGTAGGTTAACATGATGAACTATGATGCAATACTTCCCAGTTGGTGTATGAGTACCATTTTGTTATGCAGCGTACATGTCACAAACCATTCTGACAGTTCCTGCCACTCTGATGACTTCCTTATGTCTAGTGGTGGTTAGACTATTTTTACTTCCTATTCTCATTCCTTCCCATTGCCCTCCCTTCGTTCATGGGAAATTTGAATTCCCAGTTTATATCAAGAACAATTCTCAACTCTTTACCAAACCATATCAAGAATATCAGTCAGTAGTATGAACTAGTCTCAAATTCTACATCATAACGAAGGATGACTTTCAATAAATTTGGGAAAACCTATTGTGCTCACTTGGGCCAGCCTACACTCAGTCAAGATTGACAAGTCTCTACTTCTACTAAAGGCAGCATCCTCTGCCACAAACAGAACAAGCTGCAGTGACTTGCTGCACAGCAACATGCGAGCTAAACAAACAGCTGGCCCTCATATGCATGATGGTTTGCTACACCCCAGATTGGTCATCACTCTGTCTCTGTCTGATGTGAGGGAATGTTAACATGGTTATGCAGCTCTGTTGGTTAGTACAGTTCACTTCATTCAGTACTTTTTGCACATCCAAGGAGTCTGTCAGTCTCCAGTACACCTCATGAAGTCTTTGGCGATTTGGCTCAACTGTTTTTAGTGCTCTTGTTTTCAGGTGTTTTATAGCTTAACTTAACTGTAGCTGTTTTTGCTTTGATGATCATTTGTTGTTGACTGTTTGGCTGTCACTGTGTGCTTTGCAGAACATCAGACACGCACTTTTTCTGCCATTCTTGAGATGTTGCGGTGGTTTGCTGGACACCAAATACGAAATGTAGCAGTAAGCACGCTTAATCAGATTGGATCAAGAACAGCTGGCCGGAATTGCTTTTTTTTGTCATGTCTGTATAGACAATTATTTTTATGTTTGATGCTAATGTGTATACTGTCGTGGATAAGCAGCACTTTTGTTATAAAGTAGTTGCAGTTTTCATTTTGGAAAACACAGATTTGTGTTGTTGCTTCCCAGGCTGTTGGTGGTAATATCATGACTGCAAGTCCAATTTCTGACCTAAACCCACTGTTTATAGCAGCTGGGGTTACTCTCACCTTTGCTACAACCGAAGGTATGGTGTTACCTTGATGAATGTTGGAAATGGAGATTTTTTCAAACGTAATGCTTGTGTGTATTTGTGGACTAGGTGTAGGTTTTTATCAGAAGACTTTCCATTGCCAATTTTTGTCTCATGTTATGTTTTGGCTGTGCTAGTGAGAAACAGGTGATATGTGGCTATGTATGTTTATATTAATAACAGCAGCTAGGCTACACCTTTGTCTTTACTGGTTTTGTTACAAAGGATTGTGTCTTCGTAGTGTGTTCTTGAAAGCTGTGTGCACTCGCAAGTGTGCACAATTGTGCGTTTGTGTGCGCGTACGCTTAAACACAATCAAGTGCATGACTATGTATACGTGTTTAGGTGTTTGTGTTGTCTGTTGTATGCATTGTGTCACCAATAGTGGCTTGCTCTCATTTGTTTTCTTAGGCAAACAGCGAGAAGTGCGTATAGATCGGTCTTTCTTCACAGGGTACCGCAAAGTAGCAGCTGAGCCAGATGAAGTACTCCTCTCAATCTTCATTCCTTTCAGTCGAAAGGTTAGCTTGTCGTGTCATGACTTTCACCTCTTCATTTGTCCCAAGCTTGTTATTTTTGTGTTTGTTTCTTTATCAACGTACCAGACTGAGTACATCTTTGGCTACAAGCAAGCACGTCGCCGTGACGATGATATTGCCATTGTTAATGCCGGCATGCGTGTCGTTCTTGAGAATGGCGAAGAAGGACAAGTGATTAAGGAGTGTAGTCTGAGTTATGGTGGGATGGCTCCCACCACTGTGGTGGCAGAGAAGACACAGCAGCATCTCATTGGCAAGTAGGTGTTGCTGTAATTTTCTTTGCAGTGATTGTCTTGCATGTACAGCAGCCCCGAGCCTCCTTAACTAAACTTTCCTTTTTGTGTAAGTATTGATTTTGGTTTGTCATCTGCCTTGTAGCAGTCCACATTGTTTGGGCGTAGCATTGCTAGGATTTCTCCCACTCTGTGCGCGCATCACATTTTATCTTCAACCTGTGATTGGTTGTCTTTTTCAGGGTGTGGTCAGCAGACCTTGTGGATCAAGTGTGCCCTCTTCTCCTCGAAGACCTGCCTCTTGTTCCATCAGCCCCAGGTGGTATGGTGGAGTACCGTCGTGCGCTCACTCTCAGCTTTTTCTTCAAGTTCTACACAGCTGTTAGCTGTTGCAGTGAAATGGTAAACACATCAAACACAATACTGTACATGAACAAAATTTTGGCTCGAGTTTTTCCAGTCTTTTTCAGCCCTGCTCCATAGGCCTAAACATTAATTAAGTGAGGTTGAAAAGGATCCAGTCACGTACTACTACATCATTTGAATAGGTATTTTTGTACTGTTTGGCGAAAGGCCAAAAATAAAACAAAGTCGAAGCGTGTGTGGCAGAAAAGAGCTGGAATGTTTGAGGCAAGAATTTTCATGATTTACAACAGTGTATGGAGTTTGTTGTGTTCACTGTGCATTTTGTCACATGTACTAACTCCTAACAAAAAAAAAATATTGATTGATGTTTTGAAGATCACCTTTTTCTTGTGAAAGTTATTTTCCTTTGTGCTCTTTGTAAGCAGATTCTTCCATTCCCATTTCTCTTTCTCACATACTTTTAAGTTTTAGTCCTTGTGTGATAAGCAAAATGTTGTGGAGGTAGAAGCAAAAGCCAGGCTCAGGAGATTTGTTTGTTGTGCATAGATTTGCCTGCTAGGAATTCTGTTTCATGTTAGTATTTCTTCTCTTTCCCAGGGTCATGTTCCAAGACCAGATGTCTCAGCTGCTCAGCTTTTCCACCGACCTCCAACTGAAGGTGTACAGGTCTTCCAGGTTGGTACTCAACTCCAAGCTGTTTGTTCTCTATATTCTGTCATTATCCTCCCCCCACCCTCACTCACCCTTGCTTGCTGTTTGTCTCTCTGTCTCTCCTCTCTCTCTCTCTCTCTCTCTCTCTCTCTCTCTCTCTCTCTCTCTCTCTCTCTCTCTCTCTC